>VDFB02229508.1:0-68032 GCA_007258455.2 Sequoia sempervirens
GGATGGTATGATGTAATATGATGATATATGATGATGATATGTGTAAATGATGCTTATGAATGTAATGACGATATCTATGATATGATATAATGGATGCAAATGGTGTATTATGTATATGCGATAGCATAATGGATGCTTTTATGTGTTATGTGATGTTTATGCAATGTTATGATAGAATGAATGCAAATGATATGATGTTTATGATATGGGATGATTATGTTATGTTATGATGGATACAAATAATGTTTATGATATTCATGCATGGGATGATTTATTTAATGCAAATGACTAATGTAATTATTTATGAGATGCTTAGAATAACTAATCTATATTGTATATGATGGAGATGAAATTCATATGGAATGATTTGATTTAATGTTTCCTATATGATATGATATGCATAATGCAATATGCTAACGGTTTTGTGGATGTAGGGTGAATGCAATGATGATGATGATCTGATTAACTATCATGGTACCATGTTAGTGCGAAAAGCAAGAAATAGAAGAAAACAAGAGATTCCAACAAGACATGAGACGATGATGATGATGATTTTCTTGCCGAGGAGTTGGGATTTTCAAAGGGCCAATTACCTTATGTTTGATTATACACAAATGTTGGTGTAATTAATATTTAATTACACATTTGCATAAGTTTACTTAGGCATATTTAATTCCTAAGTTATAGGTTCTTATCCTTATCTTATTGAGCTATCTTGTTGCTCAAGATAAGATTAGGGTTATGCATCTTTGCTTTTATAAGAAAATCATTATCATGTAATTATTGAATTCTCGAATAATATTATGTTGCACATCTTTTTGCAACCTCTCTGCTTTTTCTATTTTTCTCTTATGTGGAAGGATATTATGGTTTACAAATCTAATCTTGGTTTCTAACATGGTATCAGAGCCTTGATTTGCAACCCCTTCTCAGATTTTTTAAGAAAATCATTGTAGGGTTCGTTCGGGATTCCTCGAGGGTATCATTCCTTGATTTCATCTATGAGGCGTTTTGGATTAGATCGGGCTTCACCATTGGATTCAGAGCGCTGGAAAAAGTTAGGATTGGCTTTTATTTTGCAGATTTTGGCCATCATTTGCTAGATTTGTGAGGGTTTCAAGCTCATAGATTTTTTGCAAGATCTGGGGGTAGCCAATTTTTTGGAGCAGTTTGGGCACAAACGGAGGTCACCATCTCATTCGCAGCGGCCAAAAACCCTAAGAATGCCCTTCGTTTCTTCAATTTTGGTGCAGTTGATCTAGGAGGCAAAAAAAAATTGTCTAGGGGGCCGTACGGCCTCCCCAGCATGCAGACCGAGGCACACTTATAAAAAAAATTGAAAAAAACACTTTTTTTGGAAACAGCGCCGCTGCGCGCAGTGCAAATCGAGCTCGCCACTAGGCGACCACCAGCCTGCCACTGCCGCTGGTGGCTCCCTCCTTCCAACGCCACCGGGCTAGTCTTCAGCCCTCATGGGCTCCTCTGTGGACCGCCCCGGTCACATGGAGGACCGGGGGCCTCCCGCCCAGCCCCCGCGAGCTCTGCTAAGCACCGACGGTGGTCCTATTAAGGACCAGGCGCTATGCACTAGCCCTGCTGGCCTCCTCAGCGCCTCTGCAGGTTGTATGGGCGACCATGGGCTCCGCCCTAGCCCCTAGCCACTAGCCCCCTAGTCCTGCATGGGACCAGGGGCTAATTTTTTTAGCCCCCTGGGCTGCCTGTAGGCCTTATTGGCCTTTCTAGAGCTGTTTTCACCAAATTAGGCGTATTTTTTGCATATGATCTCCATTTTTCACAAACGAGGTACCATTGGAAAGCTGATTCTGACGCCAATCCGGTGGTGTAGGTGTTTTTACCTGATTTTACTCCAGATTTATTTTTCAGGCCTTTGAACTCACATGTTGTTTTCACTTCGGAGGGCATATCTTTTGACTCGATGATCCGTTTTTCGTCATTCTTGCGGTGTTGGAAAGCTGATTCAGTCCTCTACACAGATCTGAGGTCTATTTTATTTTTTCTATTTACGCATGTTTAGGATGTTCTCCTTTTACAATTGTTGGGTTATTGTAATAAATGAACTATGATAAAGTTCCATTCAGGGGGGTTTCTTGCATAATAAATCTGATTAGAGTGTAGTTTTCACTTTGATCTCCATATTTCATCTTGATTTGTTGGAAACTCGCATGGGTTATCTGGTTTCTTAGTTTCTTTTGGCCACATTCTTGCTTTAGCTTGACACATATCGGATTCATCGGTTCACACTTCAGTTGGGAGATTATGTTTCTTGATCCTCATTGGTTCAGATTCTTCTCAGTTTGAGGGCCATGCTTTTATGGTTAATGTTCGAGAGTCTTTTTTTGGTACTCCTTCCCATGGAAGGCTTTCAGTCATAGTTTGGCATCAGCATCGAGATACATGGTTTCCAGATTCTATCATCATCTCATCTATTGTTGCTTTACAGATTCTAGGGTTGTTCCAGTTTGTGAGTTTTCCAGTGTTTCGTGGCATTGGGTCTGCTGTCACATTATCATGATTCCGGTTTTGGTTAAAGTTGTAGACAGAAGTATCTTTCCTTGCTTGTTAGATTGCAGTTCCAGTGTTACTCCACAATGTTCTTCTAGTGCTTCTCTACAACAGTCATCTCATTGTAGGGGGGTTTTGTCCCACTAGGTTTTCCTTCTCTACCTCATCATTGCATTTGTACATGAGTACCTGATCAGGCCTTGTTGCTAGGACTCATATTTGCATAATAATCTTCTTCTCCCTAAGTTTCACTTATGGGGGGGTGTTGGTGTAATTAATATTTAATTACACATTTGCATAAGTTTACTTAAGCATATTTAATTCCTAAATTATAGGTTCTTATCCTTATCTTATTGAGTTATCTTGTTGCTCAAGATAAGATTAGGGTTATGCATCTTTGATTTTATAAGCAAATCATTATCATGTAATTATTGAATTCTCGAATAATATTATGTTGCACATTCTTTTGCAACCTCTCTGCTTTTTCTGATTTTCTCTTCTGTGGAAGGTCTTTTCGGTTTGCAAGTCTGATCTTGGTTTCTAACAACAAAAGTACGATGCATCAAGGTATAAAGAACCAGGATGGTGTTGTACCTAGTGTGATGGACTTTGAATCGACAATCAGATAGGAGTATCCTTGTTCACACCTGACATACAAAAGCCTTACTAGGATGCACTTCAGGTAGTTCAAATATCTTGGACAAAAACATAGAAAGGAAAGCCTTCCTATGTGGTCAACAAGATATCTAAAACACCCTCTATACACCTAATAAAACAAGTATTCACCGAGGTTATTTTACAAAGACATCCAACAAGAACAATAGATAAAAAGATAATGATCATTGCCCCATTCCTATCTCTCTAAATCCTTTTGTTTGGGATATCATTGAGAGGTCCTTGGAATGAGGGAAATAAGATAAATCGATAGACCAAGGTAAAGCAAATAAACAAGCTAATGTTCTTCAATACCGCTAGCCAAGACTAAACTACGGTGATGCCTGATGTTGATGTCCATTGTAGGAAGGATGCATCCTAGGACATGACGATATTAGATGATTTGATATGAGACTGATTGGATGATAGGATATTGATACAAAGAGCTGACTAATTTGTTTACGTATTGACCTAGACTTAAGATTTTGACTTTTAAGTTTTCACTTTTGAACTGCTAGACTTGTTTTTGATTGTTTCACCGAAGGTTGGGGATGATGATTGATTTATTGTGAGTGATGTTTATTGCGGGTGAGAGCGAGATGAGACAGATGAATTTTTTCAAATATTTGGATGTTTTTTGAAATGTTTTGAGGCTGTTTTTGGTATTTTTGAGATTTTTCAAATGTTTTGATTTTTTAATTTTTCCATTGTTTTGGGGTTTTCTGATATTTTGACCAAGAGACTAACCTAAAGACCTATCCCAAGGGACTTGGGAGCTGATCAACCATATTAGCCTTGCCTACGTTATATAGATAGAGACCACGTAGTTTGACTGACATAGACTCGATTATTGATGAGATATGAACAAGACAAATTGCCAGTTTATTATGACGGACTCCTAAAGGACTGACCTAAGTGTCTCGGGGGATGATCATAGATCAACCTTTCCTATGTTCAAGGCTCAAAGACTCGTAGTTTGACAAGACAACTCTATTTTTGACTAAATTTTTGACTTTTTTTTGGATTTTGAGATGTTTTGAATGTTTTTGGATTTTCTCATTTTCTGATGTTTTGGATTTTTCAATTTTGGGATCTCAAGAACATACACGAATCCAATCCGATGAGAACATGCCCCCAGCGTGAAGGAATAGACTACTTCAATAAAGGCATGACAAACTGAGCTTGGGAATGGGCCGAGTAGTACTAGGAGGGATCATGACACGAACATAGGACCAAGCTATGATGCAGAAGCCAAACGGATGGGTGATGGATGGAGATATGGAATGCGATAGATGATGCAGAACAAGCCATGAATATCCCGATGAATGGAAAGTGCTTATTTACACAAGGCACCTATTTTCCAGGTTTTCACCAAGGTACTTGCCTAAAGTGCCACCGAAGTGGTTTTCGCTAGAGGACGGTTTTTTTCTCTTTACTGTTTTTGATCCTTTTTCTAATTTTTTTGGATGTTTTCTTTTTTTTTTCTTTTTTTGTTGTCACCAAGCCGCCTATTTGCCAATTTTTCATCAAGGTGACCATTTTTTTAGGACATTTTTTTATTTTTTTGATTTTTTGGTTCTATACCTTGAAAGATTTAGGCATAAAACTTTTTGAGATGGGAGCCGTTCATGGGCTCCTGTAGGGGTTATACTTCAGGTGTTGATAACTAATATGCCCCTAACTTGTAGCTTGTTGTGATGATGAATGGTCCTAGCTAGTTGGGTTCAAATTTTCCTTTGTTGTTTGGATTTGGGACATTCTTTTGGTTCTCCTTTAGCACAAGTTCTCTGACTTGAAGGTCCTGCTTCTCATCTTCTTGTCATAGCTCTTCTTGACTCGGTTCTAATAGACTTGCAAATGGTTCAATGCTTCTATATGTCACTCATCTAGCAGCTCCAACTCATTCAGTCTTGATACTCAGTATTCTTCATCCATGATGAGGTTTTGCAGTGATATTCTCAATGACGGAAGCTCGATCTCAATAGGTAATATTTCCTTTGATCCGTAGACCAGGGAGAAGGGGGTGACACTTATTAGTGTGTGGATGTTGGTTCAATAGGCCCAAAGGGCAGGATTTAGCTGCAGATGCCAGTCACGACCTACATCATTGACTCTCTTTTTGAGGATATTTAGAATGGTTTATTGGTAGCTTCTGCTTGGCCATTTCCTTGGGGATAATACAAAGTGGAAAAGCGATGTTGGATTTTGAAATTTTCACATAGGTCACGAACATCCTGATTCTTGAAAGGTGTCTCATTATCTGAGATAATAGCTTAGGGAACACTGTATCGACATATTAAGTAGTTCAGGATGAACTTTGATATCTACTTTCCAGTTATGTATGTCATGGGGATGGCTTCCACCCACTTGGTGAAATACTCAATGGCGGTTATGATAAACTTGTGTCCATTGGATGAGGTGGGGGTTATCTTTCCAATGAGATCGAGTCCCCATTGCGAAAAGGGCCATGGTGTGATGATGGGATGAAGTTCTTGAGCTAGAGCATGGATGAGGTCCCCATGCTGCTAACATTGTAGGCACCTTTTGATGTATTCATGTGCTTCTCTTTCCATTGTAGGTCAATAATACCCCATCCTTAGCAATTTCTTGGCCAAGGTCATTTTGCTCGAGTGTGAACCACAAGTACCGTTATGCACCTTAGTTAAAGCAGTTAATTCCTCCTCAGTGTTTAAATAGCTTAGTAGGGTTCCTTCTACACTCCTATGGTAAAGAGTATTTCCTAGGATGAAAAACCAGGATGCTTTCTTGACAAAAGTTATTTTTAGGCTTGAGGGTAAGTCAGCAGGTAGGACACCTATTCGTAGGTAGGTATAAATGTCATGGTACCAGGGATTACTGGGACCAACAATTTCACACACAAATTCTGACTCTGGTACCTCAAATGCGGGCACGAGAAGCTGCTCTACCAAGAATTCATGTTTTGGGACATTGTGAGGGATGTCCAATAGGGATCCAATCATTGTCATGGCATCTGCTGCTCTATTTTTTTCTCTGGGAATTTTCTCAAATGTGATATCAATGAATGATTCTTTGAGGCTCTTTACCAACATTTTATATGGCATCAGCTTATCATCTTTAGTCTGGTATTCACCATTCACTTGATTTATTATCATTTGGGAGTCTCCATATACTCTGAGGGCCATGATGTGCCATTGCACTTCTATTCTGAGACTTATGGTTAAAACCTCGTATTCTACAATGTTGTTAGTGCAGGGGAATGCTAGTTTGTAGGATCTGGGTATACAGTCCCCCTGTGGGGTGATGAAGAAGAAACCAACTCTTGATCCATGTTGCATGTAGGAACCATCAAATTAGAGTTTCCAGTGGTCAGCTATGCTGAGACTGAAGATGGATTCATCAAAAAACTCTGATATGAGTGGATTCTCTGAATACATGGGTGCTTCTATAAGTTGATCTGCGATCACTTGGCCTTTGATTACTTTTCGTTCCACGTACACGATGTCGTATTCAAATAGAATCATGACCCACTTGGCCATCCTTCTGATGTAGAGTAAGGAGGGTTCACACCATCAAATTTCTATGTTCTTGGAAATAATCAAGTACACAACTGAAATTCTTCATTCTTCAGGCAATCTCAATCCATTAAACTTGAGCAACATGGGCTCCAACTTACACAAATGGACTCCAATCTCTATCAGACTTGGTAAATGATTTCAACATATTTATATTCATCCCAAAAAATAATTCCAACCATCCAAAGATCAAACAACAATGATTTAAAGCCAACTCACCTATGCTAGCCTCTAACCTAGTAGCATTTCCAAGTGGGACAAAAGTTATAACTTTTCATATAAGACTCATATCAGGATTGTAAAAACATTTTTAGATACTCATTTTCATTTTTTATAACATATCCAAAAATAAGTGTAGGTTCCTTTGGATTGAACCCTTCAAAAATGGACTCCTCTGATTGTGCACCTAGGCCAATTAGGCCTATTTTACAAAGGGTAACCCAACAAATGACCTTCCTAAACACAAAACTCAACACCAATAGTTTAGGTATGTTCCCAAATGACAAATTACACAATCTTAGCAAATTTTATCAAGTACAAAGCCATCAAATGCTCAAAATTCAATTTTTGTGCCAAAAAGGCTTGCAACCAATGAGGGTTTATTGAAAATATACATTCCAGACCTCTAAGCACCTGGTTTTTGCTTCAAACACCTTTAGTTGGGTCTACACATGCTTATAATTGTGTCTGCTAGTTGTGCTATGAATCTGCGGATGGATTGAGCCTGCTTTGGAGGTCTCTCAATTGTTTCAATGTTTTGGGTGCCTCCATCTCAAGGATTGCTTTTACCTTTGTGGGATCTATTTCAATACCCCTTATTGACACTATGTATCCTAGTAGCTTTCTTGACTATACACAGAAGACACACTTCTTTGGATTTAAGTGGACCTTGTATTCCTCCAACCTATCAAAAATAACACTTAAGGTTGCTATGTGATCTCTCCTCTTTCTGGATTTTGCTAGTATTTCATCAACGCAATCTTTGATAGTTTTGTGGATCATTTCATGAAAGATTAATTTCATGTCTCTTTGGTAGGTGGCTCCAGCATTATTTAAGCCAAATGGCATCATGTTCTAGCAGTAGGTCCCCCATGGACAAATGAAGGCTATTTTGTGTTGATCCTCTTTGGCAATCATTATTTGGTTGTACCTAGAGAAACCATCCATCAAAGAAAGCATTTTATGTCCCCCTGTCATGTCCATAATCAGGTCAATGTTAGGCAGCGAGAAATCATCTTTCAGACATGCTTTGTTTAGGTCTTTGAAATCTGTATAGATTCGGATTCCCCCATCAGGTTTTGAAATAGGAACCAGATTTAACACCCACTCTGGATAGTCTATTGGTCGAATGAATCCTGCATTAAGTAGTTTCTTCAATTCCATCTTGACCAATAAAGCAATCTAAAGATGCATTTTCCTAAGTTTTTGTCTAATGAGCTTTGCTTCATAGTAGGGGAGTATCTACTTGGGAAACTTGAGTTCTATCTTTTTCTTTTCCTTTATCTCTAGGAGGCACATTCACTTGATTATGGGTCTGATTTTTCCTTCCTACTGTTTGAGAGCTAGATACTCTATTGACACTTTCACTACCTGATTTCTCTTGTGATATAGAATTTGCATTATAGGCTCCTAGGACTTCATTCCTAATGGATGGAACTCTCAATAACTCAAATGCAGAGAGACTTACCTTAAGTTTCTTGAGTTCTTCTGCAACATATATGGAAAAATTGTTCTTCATTTAGATCAGCAGGAGTCTCCTTTGGATTGTCCATCACCCTGTCTTTGCTTGCTTCAACATTTCTTCCTTTTGACATGTCAACCTATGTCTGTCCTTCCTTTGATAGATACTGCTTTGACACATGAGGATACGATGGATTATTACTTACATTAGGATCTAGAGGTATGGTGAAGTTGTTTGGATGGATGGAAGTGGTAAAGGGGCCTCCAGCCTGTGGATGTCTATGTGGCATGTCCCTTAAATCATACTTCTTAGTGGGTCTTTGGAAGGTCTGCACTTTTTCAACATAAGCTTCTTCCTCATCTAGGGGGCTATTGTCATTCACTGGGTTCTCATTAAATAACTATGAAATATCATCTCCATTACATACCTGATCTGCTTCTTCCTTGAGCTGGTCTGATTCATCCTCAGGCATATTGTCTTTGCTTTGTGGAAAAGGAGCATAATTCAGGACTAACACTGAAGAATCATAAGGAGTAGAGGGTACTATTTCCTGACCACTGGAATTGTTCTCCACTTCATACTAAAAGATTGAGGTTGTTGTTTGGAACTCTGGACAATCTAACTCAGAATCCTGACTAGTTTTGTGAAGCCTACACCATCTCGATAAAGCATCTTATGCCATAAAAACACCACTAGGAGGCTTCTCTTGATTGGTTGACTGGTTGATCCAATGGGGTAAGGACTCCTCCATTATTAGGTGGCAGTCTTCTGTCGAAACCCTATCCACCAGCATGACCTCTATCAAAATTCTGGCCTGAGGATTGTCCCTTATCATAATTCTGTCCCCTATCATTATTGTATCCTCTATCATTATTATACCCTCTTTCGTTGTTATATTCTCTATCATTATAATGTTGTCCCTATTGATTTTCTCGAATTTCTCTACTCTGATTAGACTGCATATTTCTCTGAGCAGCTTGCAACTAACTGTTCTGGTTCCTCAAGTAAGTCACCTCCATATTCAGCTTCTTTATTTGCTCAGACAATTCATCTAGTCTCTCTTGATCAGGACTTCTATATGGAGGCTGATTGGCACTATTCTGAGAATATCCTACTGCAGTGCTAGTATTCAATGACTGGTTCAAAACTTCAGAATTCTACAGATATGTGGGATAGCTAGTATGAGATTGTGGATGAAGAGGCTGATTCGCACTTTGATGGGGATAACTGACTGGAGGTTGCATTTGACTCACTAGAGGCCTTGGGTGAGGGACCGTGGGCAATTGAGGGACTGGATTCATGATTGGGGTATGATTAGTGAGAGCCTGGTTGAGTGTTGGGATCTGTCCAGGGTGGGAAGTGAGTCCTAAAGATGGAAAAGGTCTAGACAAATGTTCTCTCAAAGCAGTACTAACCTTCATGGCCTCCGCATATGCCTCAATCAAAGTGGTGGGAGGGTTGTTTCTCCACTTCATGAATGTAGTAGTGAGGATGTCTAGACCTTTGTAATAAAATTCTAAAGCAGTAGCTTGGTCAACAGCATAGGGGGCCTGCAATCTGGTATAGGCACGATGAAATCTGTTGTTAAAGGACCCTATAGGCTCATTGACTTCTCTCTTAACATTAGTGAACTGACGATAGAGCTCACTGGGACTAATGGGAATCTTGAACTTCTGCAAAAATGCAGTCTCCAATTCATTCCAATCCCGAATAGATCCAGTAGGAAATGGTTATACCAATAGAATGCATCTTCTCCTAAGGAATAAGGGAAGAGCCTACATGCTACATCTTCATGATTGATCCCTTTGTCCTTAAGCCAAGTCTAGAAGATCCTAATGTGTTCCTCAGCAGTTCTATTGGGGTCATTGACAAGGAACTTAGAACAAAAATGCTCTAGGTTCTTGGGCATGACATTGTAATTGGAAAAGGTCAATGGGGATGGGTTGCAGTTGTGGAATGGGAATGTCCTCAGACTCAGATGAAGGTGAACTTGGTGAAGATGGAGATGATGGAGGTGGTTGGGTGGATGATGATTCTCCCTTTACGCTAGTCCTTCTTGACCTAGTAGGGACTGGAAATTCTTGAAATTCCTCCTCTCCTAGAGTGGATCTGGTTCTTCTTTTGAATCTTTCAGTAGACATAGCATACAAAAACTGATCTAGCTTAGCTTATTCAGGCCCTCCTTCTAGCGCCAATCTATTGATGATGTTTTCTTCACAACAACTCAGACAGAATATGAGATCATATCTCTCTTGAAAGGTAAATCTCTATCAGCAAGCCTCAAGAGATGACCCCAACATCTCTAATGTCAGGTCTTGACAATGCATAAACAACTCAGATAATATGTGAAAATGCTGGTAATCACAATGGGACCTTACTACAAGCAAAGAATGAATCTTCAATTTATCAAATCTGGAAATATGATGATACTTCAATCCTAAGTATGACTAAAATGATAAAGAAATAACAAAATATTAGGGTTTAAAGAGATTACTAAGACTAATACTATGCCTAAGATTAACAATGCAAATGATGAAATACTTGAAATAGACCAATCCCTCATAAACTAATCCTCGCTTAACCCAGATGAATCTGCAATCTCACAAGAATAGTGCAATCTTCTAAGGTGTTAAATATTTTTAGATCATGAACATTCATTCAAAATAACCCCAAAGCAATTGATATGAATAAACCCTCACAATTGAACTAAGGTCAATAGATAGATAGTCCACACTAACTTTGCAAAGCAACTAACAATCAACTAGCTGCAAAAATTATGGACCAGGGATCACTGCAACACTTCAAATATCAAACCATAAACATCATTAAATCGAATCTAATCCTGAATATCAATTTTTCTCAAAGCAATTCTAAAGATAGAATAACAAGAGCCATGCAAGATAAGAAGAACACGAGTATGGCACCAAATCACAATGTCATTACTTGCATCAAATTATCCACTGAAGCAACAATTCCACCTTTTTGTTACAATATTTTCTTGAGAACAACTACTTGCTAACTCTTGCTCTACTTAATTCACTTCTATACTAGCTATCTCTCTATTCGTCTATGTCTATATCTAGCCCTTACAAATGAGGCAAAATGCCATATTTATAGAGACCCCCATAGATATGTCGGCCTAGTTAGGGTTTTACAATAATAATTCGCCACAACAAGTCTGCCAAGAGAAATTCAAAATGAGATAAAATATCCATTAAATGCATGAACTTCATCCAGCTCGGCCTGGGATCTTCAACGCAACTCAAACCAATGCATGCAAAATAATAGGGAAGCACAAATCTCGATGTAGCCTAGCATTAACTATCTTCCCCTTTGTCTTTATTTCGATCCAACATTTCATGCACTTTCAAAAGCACCTTATCCAAGTCGGCCACAGGAGGTAGAGGTAAAACCTTAAGTCATCTCTCAATTGATGTAATATCTTCCCTTGATTGTTTCACCGATTTATCCCACTCAACCTTATATGTAAGATATTTATCAATCACAACAATATAGGTGGCCACATAATCTAATTGGTGTTCAGTAATAGGATCATCATTGACTGGAGCATAAACATCTTGCCACCACCTTCTCAACTGCTCTAAACTCAAATATTTAGGTTCTATCTTCCTTCTCCCTGTCATTATCTCAAAGAAATCAATGCATCCATTATAAACACCAATTAGGGTATCCTCAATTTTCCTCCTCTGCTCGTATATCTTCTTCAGAACCTTTTTCCTGATTTGTAAAGCCTCAAACCACTCCTAAGGTTCAGTAGTTCTAGAGGAAGGGAGAATTCCATCACTTACAATCTTGTCCTTGGTATACTCCATGATGGTTTTGGTTTTCTGTAGCAAGAGGTCTGCATCTTCCTTATCTTGAGCTAATACCACCTTTAGCCAATCAATTTCCCTCATAGCATCCTTTCTAGTTGAGAGAATGTCTCTGATAGCATCATTTCTTTTGGATTGCACCCCTTGTAGCCAATTTGCAGTAGCAAGAGTGGAAGCCTTCATTCTTTCCAGCTCAGTGATAGTTTCTTGGGGTAGGAGATTTGCAGTAGAGCACAAGGAGCTAATGGACTGCAAAGGTTTCATAAGATCTTCCAAACATTTCTTGAGTCATTCAATCTCCCTCTTCATCTCTTGTTTAGTCTTTACTTCTTTCCTCAATCTACCCAAGATGACTGCACTGGAACCTTGATACTCTTCAATGTATTAATCAATAGAAGTGGGCCCTAAATTGATAGTCTGCAGGTTGTAATCTTTTGCAGTTACATCATCTCTATTCCTATTTGGAGTAGGAGTTGCAATGTGGCCCACTCTATTACTTCCTTCATCCCTTTCAATCTTTGAAATGGCCCTGACCCTTTTCTTTCCTTTATCCTTTTCGATTTTTGCCAGTAACTCCTCCCAATTGGGTGGGGTATCTTCCACAACAACCTGCTTCCTCTTTATTTCCTTATCCAACCAATCAGGAATAGTGGATTCTAATTGCACTTCACTCTATCCTACTTCCTCCTGCTGACCTTCATTCAAATTATGCTTCTTAGGAGTCTCATATGATTAATCTCCTTTTCTTCAGCATGCTTGTCCCTGTGCTAAGGTGACGAAACCTTTTCTAATACTTCCTCTCTTTGAGGAGATTTAACTTCTTCAGTCCTTACTAGCGAATCCTCATATGCAACCAAGGGAGACTGCATCACCTTTTCTATTTCTGCCTCAGCATTATAAAGCTCACCCTTATTAAATTCTTTTGTTTTTGTTTCTTGGTGATCTTCAACTTCTTTGGATTCACCCAATTCTTCATTTTGAGCCTCATGGAAAAGAGGAACATCATCATACTGCTCCTCTTGAGAAGTAACCGGAGGAGGATCCGCTTTGGGCACACTATCTTTAGGACAAGGAGTCCTTGACTTCCTTGTATACACCTATCTTTTCTCCTAAACTTTCTACAATTACCATAGGTGGATCTACTTCCTCTCCTACCTTGGAACTTGCCTTTTGTGACAGTCTCACAATTCTCCTCCTTTTAGGCATAGGAGCACCAACCTCAGGATCTTTCTCTTTAGTTTCTTCCTTACCGGTCTTAGTTCTTGAAGTATGCCCCCTTTTCTTGGCAATTGGCTTTCTCTGTTTGAATATCTTTAATCTTGATTTTAGAAGGGGATCCCACCTTTCCCTTACCTTTAGGATCTTGCTCAGCTGACTCCTTAGAGGTAGAATGAGGGTCCAAATCTCCCATCAAATCATAGGTACACTGTACACCTTCATTTTCCAACTCCTGCATTTTGTGCTTTAGCCACATCTTAGTGTACCTGGTGACTGGATCCATCAACTTTCCTAATCCTGTCTTTTCTTCCTCTAGTCAATCCACTTCACCAATAGGCCTGTCTTTTACTACCTCATAAGCATGACCTTGAATCAGGTCCCCATCATCTTCAAGTTGATTAGGAACTTCCTTCACATTATATAATCAGACTAATTCAACTGGAAGCCGGGAAAACTTCTTCTTTCTAACCTCATACTCATCATTGCAATTGGCCCAGTAGTCTTCCAGATCAACCTTATGGCTATATTCTCTACTGGCCCTCTTTTGTGCTTCACCTATTATGTTGAATCTAGATCTCTTGGAATGGAAGGAAAAACCAAGAGCACTCATCTCCTCTTTTGAAGCTTGGGCTGAACTAATGGAAGGGCATGCCTCTCCAGTGCCTATCCTCAAAGAGAAGTCTCCACCAAAACTATTCTTATGCTTGTCCCTTTTGACAATAGCATCAAAGTCACATATCTGTCTAGTAACTTCCAAAAGTAAAATATGATCAGTGGGATACCTTGAAAGCCTGTATGGAGCCCTTTGATAGCCATGAATCCGGATGTATGAGAGGGTTGGGAATTGAATGAACCAAGCCCCATATTTCTTGATGAGCTCCTTGGCTTGATCCGAAATCCTCATATGTTTTGCACCCTACAAAAATCTAATGATATGCATGTTGAATGCATCATTCACCCTTCTGTAACTTGAGCTCCCTAAGTGCAATTGAGGGTAAACCTCATAAATAACATCCTGTCCAAAGAATCCCCTTGTACTTAATCCTTTGTAGGGATGAAATCTTGCAAGTGCATAGACTAAGTACGAGGTCATTGTGAAGGTCTTGGTTTGCAACACATTAGACAATTTCTCATGAATCAACCTACTTATGACACTTGCCCAATGATAAGTGATATTCTCCTATTCTATCCTTGCAATAACATGGCACATCCAACCCTCAAACATACCTGCACTCTTTAATCCAACCACCCTGCTAAGAAGAGTAATGGCATCATAATACTCCTTCTTGAACTTTGCCCTGAACAGTTGCTTAGGCAGTTTAGAATAATGAGACTTGGGCTTCTCGAGCCAAGAATTGATAAGCTATTGTGATTTAACAATCTCCTCTTCGTAGTACTTCTTAGTTGTTTCGATGTTGAATTCCACCACATGAGATATTTCAGGCATGTCAAATGTCTGGGCTACAGAGACAGGGTTCAGATTTTCCACAATCCTCCCTTGAGGACCAATTATTCTCTGTGTATCACTGTCATAATGCCTGGCACACTCAAGGACTAACTCATAACACTGCATTGTAGAGGGAAAACCTGCTACGTGTGCCAATCCTTACTCCAACATTCTTTTGGCCACCAAAAGAAGATCTCACACTGCCATTCTACCCTTGAATTCCTCATAATCCCAAAGTCCAACGTTCATGTCAGAAACCTTTGACCATATAGAGGTAGTTTTTCTCTTGATGTCCATCTTAATCATTTCTGCTTCAGATAGGAAAGATCCCTCCATGTCACCCTTAGCTTTTCCAGCTACTACCTTTCTAGACTCAGCCTGCACTCAACAAAGAAACCATAGTAAAAACCACATGAAACCAATGTTAATCAATCAAAATCATCATTAAAATGAATCCTATATAAGCAAGGTGTCATTAAACCTAAAATAAAATGATCATATTAAACTTCAGCTTTCAGGACCATCTGCAGAATCCAAGCCAAGGAGGAATTTCAGAGAATTCTGGACCAGACGGTTTCTAGCGGAATGAACATGAAAACACCTATTAGCAACTCAATCCGACCATTATCAATCAATAAACATGCGAGATCTCAAAATAGCATAAGTTAATCATAAAATGCACCATCATTCACTAACACGTCATGCTATTTCATATTCTTTCACTTTCCCCCAAATTCCAGAAAAATCCATAAGGGACGGATTTCCGCGAAGGACGAGACATTCTGCAAATTTCAGAAAAAAACTTGGGAACACAGAATTCTGGGAAAATACGGAGTCGAAGGAAATCCGTGAAGAAGATGAATCTCTGAAAAATAGTGGATCCCAAGAAAACAAAGGAGACAAGGACAATCAGGAAAATCTGCCAGAGCTGGAAAATCCCGAGATGGATGAAAAACCCAAACTTCAGCATTAAATCACGATTTCGCCCAAATAAATGGATCACTCATAAATTTCAAGAATCTAGGTTTGAGACAAGTTTGATATGGACCCTTTACAGATTTTCTTAGAATTCTAGGCCAATTCGAAAGCAAGATAAGGTGAAATGGTGATGCCCTAGGTATCAAACCCCACAAATCTGCCATTGACACACAAGAAAGCTCAGGCTTCAATCATTCCAACTGCTACGTATTCACTAGGGGTTACTCACGGCTCTCAAGCAAGTTATCTCATAATGCAAGCAAATTAACAACCTCATAAACTACTTGGGAGACCATAAATCAAACAATATCATGCAACCTAGCTTCAAACTCCCAAAACCACAAAAATTTGAACTTCAAGCAAACCAAAACGCCAAAGCACAGCTCACTTCCATCAATCGAAAGAAAATAAATTGTATACATACCATTTGACAAATTAAAGATTGATTGTGACAACAAATATTAGCCTTCAGCGCTCAACAAAGAACAGCAGCGAAAATGCCAAAGAAATCTTCACCAAATCAAACAATTCGTAGATCAAATGCCCCAAATCAAGTCTAACACCAAAAGAATGCACTCCCCAGCTCAATCGAACACGGACAACAAAGCATAATGGCACAAGAGTCCTCAAAGATAAGTTAAATGCATCCCCTCAAGTAGGGCAAATGAACATTAATGCCGCTGACAAGACAGCTTGGGGAAACTCGAAAACTTGAAAACAGGACAAAAGTCAGAGAAATCTGGCCCACATGGAATTATGCGAAGACCGAAAATTCCTGAGTGACAACATTCAGCAGGAGTTTGAGCAGGATCCGAGAAAATCCGCACTGGGTGAAAAATCCCGAACCGGGGTAAAAACCCAAAATTCACCCAGAACTTAATATTTTCAATGAATAACTTAGGGGAATCACTTAGGCAATCAAAATAAACATTTGAGCACATGCCAAAGCAAGAAAAATCCTGAAAATCAGAGGGTCCTTGCTTTCAACGGGGCGTGCGTGCGAAATCCGCACAACAAGTACCTTGTCTTTTGAGTCAGACCATCAAACCCATGAAATAAACCTTGTCTATCCTCAACTCATCAATTACAACCGAGGACCACCAATTTTGGACACTTTAAAAAATGACGAGGCACTCTCAGAATTCATGGGATTATGAGATACGATACCATATAGAGATCACAAGGTTGGGTTCGACATCATACTGGACACACAGGCCTATTACGAGGAAATGATTGAATCCTTCAGTCACAAAGTGAAAATCTAAGAATAATCTCTAGGTCTTTGAGTGAAAACCACATTGTTGCACTCTCTGACCTGAAAATAGTAAAAATAAAGGATGCATCCAATGGTGAAAACCTCTCTGAGGCACCGAAGGATGAAGGATTCAATCTTCCCCTCAGTGAAATTCATCAAGAGAAGTCAGTGGTATTAGCTGAGAAGTGCGGCCCAATCAACCTAGGAATAGAGGAAACACCGCACATAACTTTCTATTTAGAGTCACTTCTCACAGAAGAACAATAAATTTTAGTTGTGTTCCTGAAAGAAAGAAATATAAACTTTGCATGGACCTATGCCGACATTCTGGGGCTTGATCCAGAGGTTGTGGTTCATCACCTAGCTATTTATCCCAAAGCAAAGCCAGTGAGACAAAAGCTAAGGAAAATGCATCCCTAGATAGCATTGTTGGTCAAAATGGAATTACAAAAGCTCTTGGATGTAGGATTCATACAGCTAATCGATTATCCATAGTGGGTCTCCAATCTTGTACCTATTTCAAATCCCACTAGGGGCATCCACATCTGCATAGATTTTAGATACCTTAACAAAGCATGTCCCAAGGATGAATTTCCACTTCCAAACATTGACATGATTGCGGATATGACAACAGGACATGAGATGTTATCCTTGATGGACAGATTCTTAGGTTACAACCAAATCATGATAGCAAAAAAGGACCAACACAAAATGGCCTTCACTTGTCCATGGGGGATATATTGTTGGAATATGATGTCATTCGGGTTGAAGAATACAGGAGAAACCTATCAGAGGGAAATGACACTAATATTTCATGATATGATTCATAAAACTGTGGAAAATTACGTGGATGATATATTGGCCAAATAAAATAAAAGATGAGATCACATAGCAGCATTGGGCTCTATCTTTGATAGGTTAGAAGAATACAAAGTTAAACTCAATCCAAAGAAGTGTGTCTTCAGAGTACAGTCAGGAAAGATCCTTGGGTATATCGTGTATATGAGAGGGAATGAAATAAATCCTACTAAGGTTAAGGCAATTCTTGAAATGGAGGCACCAAAAACAATGAAACAACTAAGAGGCCTACAAGGAAGACTCTAGTCCACCCGCTAATTCATAGCACAACTAGCAAACAAGGCTGTCCCCTATTCTTACCTACTCCACAAGGGGGTAGTGTACAAGTGGGACAAGAAGTGTGATCATGCTTTCAACAAAATCAAGGAGTACTTACACCGCCAATCCTCATGCTGCCAATTCCAGGCAAACCTTTGATTTTATACATATCATCAATGACAGCTCTTGGTGCTCTCTTAGCAAAAAATGATGAAAATTGAAAAGAGAGAGCTATCTATTATATCAGTAGAACTATGGTGGGACATGAGTTGAACTATACATCTATTGAAAAAGCTTTTCTAGCAGTCATATTTGTAGCACAAAAATTTAGACATTATATGCTAGCCCATCAGATAAATCGCATCGTAAAGATAGACCCCCTTAAGTACCTGCTTTCCAAAGTAATGCTTACAGGGCGGACAACAAAGTGGGTTATGATCCTCATAGAGCATGGCATTGAGTATGTGGAGCACAAGGCCATCAAAGGACAAGCAATTGCAGATCAACTGGCGGAGGCACTGATATACTCAAGAAATCCACTTGTATCAGAATTCCCTAATGAATCAATCTTCAACCTAAGTGTAGTGGATCATTGGAAAATGTACTTTGATGGATCCTACATGTAACATGGGTCAGGGGAAGGGATCTTCTTCATCACCCCACAAGGTGATTGCATACCAAAATCATACAAGCTATCATTCCCTTGCATAAATAACATTGCAACTTGTATGAGGCCCTTGTCATAGGTCTGAGAATTGCAGTGCAATGGCATATCATGGCACTCAAGGTATACTAAGACTCACAACTCATAATCAACCAGGTAAATGATGAATATCAAACAAAGGATGACAAGTTGACCCCCTACAAAAAACTGGTGGAAAGCCTTAAGGAGTCCTTCATTGATATCGCATTTGAGTAGCTACCAAGAGAAAACAACAGAGTGACAGATGCAATGGCTACAATCGCATCACTCCTTGAAATCCAACGCAACATCCCAAAGCAAGAATTCCTCGTAGAGTAGCTTCTCGTTCCTGCATTCAAGGTACCAAAGTCCAAAAGTTTGTGTGAAATCATTGGTCCTGGTGATCCTTGGTACCATGATATATACACTTACCTAAGAATAGGAGTCCTCCCTACTGACATAACCCCAAACCTCAAAAAAGCCTTTGTCAAAAAATCATCATGTTTTGTCATCTTAGGAGATACCCTATACCATAGAAGCATTGAAGGAACCCTTTACATTGCTTAAATGTTGAGGAGAAATTGACTACCTTAACTAAGGTACATATCGACATTTTTGGTTCACATTCGAGCAACATGACCTTGGCCAAGAAACTGCTGAGGATAGGGTACTATTGGCCTACAATGGAAAGAGAAGCACTTGAATATGTTAGAAGGTGTCTACAATGTCAACAGAATGGGGATCTCATCCATGCACCAACTCAAGAGCTCCACTTGATTGTCACACCTTGGCCCTTTTCACAGTGAGGGCTCGATCTTGTTGGCAAAATTACCCCCACCTCATCTAGTGGACATAAGTTCATGATCACTACCACAAAGTATTTCACTAAGTGGGTGGAAGCCATCCCCATGACCTATATCATTGGAAAGAAGATATCCAAGTTCATCCTGAACTACTTAATATTCCACTATGGTCTCCCTCAAGACATTATCTTAGATAATGGGACACCTTTCAAGAATCAGGATGTTCGATACCTATGCCAGAAATTCAAAATCCAACATCACTTTTCCACTTCGTACTACCCCCAAGGAAATGATCAAGCTAAGGCTACAAATAAGACCATCTTAAAGATTCTCAAGAAAACAGTCAATGAAGCTAGTCGTGATTGGAATTTGCAATTGAATCCTGCCTTATGGGCCTACCAAACAAGCATCTGCACACCAACAGGTGCCAACCCATTCTCCCTAGTCTACAGATTAGAAGCCATACTCCCCATTGAGATTAAGCTCCCATCACTGAGAATACCATTGTAAAATCTCATCATAGATGAATAATATTGGGTATCAAGGTTAAATGAGCTAGAACTACTAGATGAGTGGCATATGGATTCCTTAAACCATTTGCAAGTGTATCAAAACTGACTCAAGCAGAGTTATAACAAGAAGATCAGGAGTCAAACCTTCCAAGTTGGAGAACTTGTGCTCAAGGAGAATCAAAAGAATTTTCCAAATCTAGATAGCAAGGGAAAGTTTGAACCCAATTGGTTGGGACCCTTCATCATCATATCAAGTTACAAGTCAAGGGCATATTAGTTATCAACACCAGAAGGTGAGCCTTTGTTGGAGCCCATGAATAACTCTCATCTCAAAAAGTTTTATGCCTAAATCTTTCAAGGTATGAAACCAAAAATACAAAAAAATGAGAAAATGTCTTGAAAAAATGGTCACCCTGATGAAAACCTAGCAAATAGGCATCTTGGTGACAATAAAAAAAATCAACAAATGCAAAAATCTAAAAAAATAAAAAAAGGATTAAAAAAAGTAAAGAGAAAAAAAATCATCCTCTAGTGAAAACCACTTCGGTGGCGCTTTGGGCAAGTACCTTGGTGAAAACTTGGAAAATAGGTGCCTTGTGTAAATAAGCACTTTCCATCCACTAGGATCTCCTTGGCTTGTTCTGCATCATCCATCCATTACGCTTCCACACATTCATTTATCTCCATATCTTCATCCATCATCTATCCACATCCGTATCATAGCTTGGTCATGTGTTTGTATCATGATCCCTCCTAATACTACTCATCCCATTCTCAAGGTTAGTTTGTCCTATCTTTATCGGAGTAATCTATTGTATCATGTTGGGGGCATGTTCTCATCGGATCATATTCGTGTATATTCTTGAAGCCTTCCCAAAATCAAAAAAATCCAAAAACATCAGAAAATATCAAAAATTCAAAAACAGGTCAAAAAAGTAAGCCAAAAAGTCAAAAAACAAAGTCATCTTATTGAACTACAAGTCTTTGAGCTCTAAACATAGGAAAGGTTGATCTTTGATTATCCCCTAAGACACTTAGGTCAATCCTTTAGGAGTCCGTCATAATAAACTGGCAATCCATTTGTTCATATCTCATCAATAAATCAAGTTTGTGTCAGTCAAACTACGTGGTCTCTGCATATATAACATAGGAAAGTCTAATCTATTGATTAGCCCTCAAGGCCCCTAGGATAGGTCTTTAGGTTAGTCTCTTGGTTAAAATCTCATAAAACATAAAAACATTGGAAATTTTGAAAATAAAAACATTTGTAAAATATTGAAAATACCAAAAAAACAACCTCAAAACATTTCAAAAACACCAAAAATATCCAAATATTTGAAAAAATCCATCCACTCCATCTCGCTTTCACCCACAATAAACATCATTCATAATAAATAGTCATCATCCTCAATCTTTGGTGAAACAGTAAGAAACAAGTCTAGAAAGTTAAAAGTGAAAACTCAAATGTCAAATGTCTCAAGTCTAGGTCAGTAAGTAAACAAGTTGGTCAACTCTTTGTGTCATTAGCCTATCATCCAGTCAGTCCCAAATCATCTGATAACATCATTTCCTAGGATGCATCCTTCCTACAATGGACATCAACATCAGGCATCACCATAGTTTACTCTTGGCTAGCGGTATTGAAGAACATTAGCTTGTTTGTTTACTTTATCTTTGTCTTTTAGCTTATCTTATTTGTGCTCATTCCAATGACCTCTCAATGATGTCCAAACAAAGGGATTTAGAGAATGGGTCAATGATCATTTTCTTTTGTCTGTTGTGCTTGTTGGATATTCTTGTAATATAACCTTGGTCATGCATGCTTTGTTTGGGTGTAGGGAGGATGCTTTAGGTGTCTTGTTGACCACATAGGAAGGCTTTCCTTTCTATGTTTTGGTATAACATATTTGGAATATCTGAACTACATTTTGAATAAGGTTCCACGTGTTAGATGTGAACAAGAGTACTCCTATCTGATTGTCGATTCAAAGTCCATCACACTAGGCGCAATGTCATCCTGGTTCTTTATACCTTGATGCATCTTGCTTATGTGTATTATCAAACATAAGGTAAATAACCCTTTTAAAGTCCCAATTCTTGGTAAGAAAATCATCATCATCTCCAATAAGGTTGGCTTGTTGGATTATCTTTTTTATTCTTCTTTTCTGCGCTAACATGGTACCATGACAGTTAATCAAAATCATCATTAATGTGTCCATCCTACATCCACAAACTGTTAGCATAATACTGCATATCATTTAGGAAACATTGATCATCTCACATGCATTGCATAATATAGATTGGTTATTCTAAGCATCTCATAAACCATACATTTGCATTCATTGCATAATCACATATACAACATCGTATCATTCATCATCAAATAGGTATCATAATAAAAGCATCATCATATCATCCATACATGTTGGAAAAGTACTAAAAAGGAATATGCCGTCGCATTTCATACATCTCATGATCATAGCATATAACATCATCATCCATATAGATATGTTAGTCTAAGCATTTTAAACCATTCATCATATCATAACATTTGCACCATCCATACATGATCGTAAAAAGTGCATAGAAAGATACTGAAAAAAAAATTCATCCATCCATAAGCATTTGCATCACATCATAAAATCATATAGAAACATACATCGCATTACATTACATAGAATAAAAAGCATACATGCATCACATAAGATAGAGTCATATCATCGCATATAGGAAATTAAATACATCCATCCATCATGCATAAATAAGATAAAACACATCATCATTTATCGAATTGGCTATATCATATCATATATCATCAATAAAATGCAACTGTTATGGTACATGAATTAGGATCAACTGTGTGTATCAGTCAATATAATACAATCGCCCATGGGGCTATAAAAAAAAAAGGAGCTCGTGGATCACAAAAAGAATGTTGTCTTTGATAAAAAAATGTGAGGCTAGCCCTAATGGCTACTTCCCTCACCCGATGGATCCTGTCTCTGCCCTGTCTGTTGTGAGAAGTCTGGTGCCCGAGCTGCTTGGGTCACTGCTTGATGATAGTGAACTCTGTAATATTCAGCCTCTCTGACCGCCTCATGTAACATCCTCACAAGAACTGTCCTGCCCTGTGTGGCCTCTAGCTGTTGGTGTCTCCATGTCTCCTATGCTAGTTGTAGCTCTACGACCTCTCTCTATTGGATGGCCTAATCCCACTCGACCCTCACCTGATCCCTCTTAGCTATCAAGGTGGCAACCTATGCCTGTAACTATTGGATCAATGCACCTCTCTGGTTTGGCTGAGGTGGTGGCAATGGTGGTGGTTCTTGTTGCTAGTCTCTTGGAGGTTTCCTGTCCCCATCTCTCTGTTGATCTCCAGGAACCTAGTCTCTCTATCCCCTTTGATATGGAGGTGACCCACCTCCTCCTTTGCCTCTAATTCCATCTCTATCTTTGTCCCCATCTACTCTGCCTCCTCACCCCTGCCCCCACCCTGCTGACCGACCTCTAGGTCTCCTCCGCGGTAATAATGCACCAAGCACTATCAATCTGACCAATGGATGAAACTAATCTTGATATGCTTGTGTGGTCCTTGGGTCCACGTGCCCCTGATCATATGGCCATCCCCTAGCCACTAGCTATCTAGAAGAGTCCACTTCCTCATTCGAAGGGATCGTGTGACCCCATGTGGTCTCCCTCATATTATACACAAATATTGCCACATACTAGTCATCGAGATGATCATGTGTCCCCAAACTATCTAACAACCCGATCCAGTAGATAACACTCTATCATTGTATGCTCCCTGCCTTGAATAAGCTGGTCCTACCTCACAAAGAAGAGTTGTTGAACGTCATATTACTAGGTGGGCATGTCGAGCCAAGGCCTCCAAGTAAAAATGACCATCTCATCGATAACCATCTGCCAGTAATAGATGTTAGCTGACCTTGTATGAGTAAAGGTCAATCCACCCCTGTACTACTAGACCATTGTGTCTTCTGGCTCCATGTCGACTGATGTGACTCATGGGTAGAGCACTACAATGTGCTCCCAGGCCTAGATGTGCAATAGAGTGACTCTTACTCTGATAGCCCTACTATCGCAATATGCAAACTCATGTAAGTCATGGTAGAGGGAGGCCAACATCACTGGCCCCCATGCAAATCACTCTCTCCATCAAAGCATCCGTTCCCAAGCAAGATCCCATACTGGGCTGAAATGTCGACCGCGCCGATCTGGTGCCACGAGCCCTGAGATGATAGCAGCTATAATCAGTCTGAATTTTGGCACTGAGGTCTTGAATCTCTCTAACTCAATCTGCCCCTCAGCAAAGATGATCTCATCAAGGCCCATGACCTCATAGCAAGCATTTTTCCTAGCGTCCACATTATAGATGACCCGCTCTCTATGGATCAGAAAATGGAAGAATGTGCCACACATCCTCCAAGGTCACTGTCGCCTTGCCTGTAGGGAAGTGAAATGAGGATGTCTCACTATGCCATCTCTCCGCCAATGTTGTCATCATCCCTAGGTGTGTCTGGATGACCGGAGCTTACGCAATGTACCAAAGTCCTATCGCTCCTAGGTGCTCTTGGAGCAACTCATGCAAACTAGGATTTTGAGTTAATCTGCTCAAAATCGAAGACCTATGCTCCCGTGAGTGTACCAGCTCCATGTCCTCTTATATCTGTAAGGTCACCGCATCAAGTTTCATAAAAAATCAAAATCCTGTTTGGAGTTTGTGCGACCAAAACATCAAATGCGTCATTGTTTGCAATGGTATCATTGTTTGGAAGTTCCAAACTATGCCGCTGGAACCCTCTAAAGTCCAAACTCTTCCGTCGTGACGCAGTTTGACCACACATCAGTTTGGCCTTGAACCCTAGATTGCAAACTAAACCTTTGTGGTGCTATTCGTATAGGCGGATGACTTTGAAAGATAAATCCTAATCTCTAAACTAGACCACCGTGGCACAATACTAAATAGAGACACACTTTAAGGTTGTGTGGTGCTGATTCAAGGCTTTCAATGACACCAAACAACGTTGCTTGACTTGTTTGACCTTTGGACACTAATTAATGCACATGAAAGATGGAAAAATAAGTTAGGTAAGGGTCACATACTAGTGGTCATGTGCCTGGTAGCCACTGGTACACTTGCACTCAATCCGAAATGTGTCATGGAAGCACACATTGCCCCATCTTGAACAGTGGTCAAAGCTCAAAATGGACAAATCTCTAAGGGATGAATGAGTAAATGAATTGGAAGTTGCCTCTCAAGGCCTATTTAAGCTTGAAAGTTAGGGTTTTTTGACCCTATTTAGCTATCCAACTAGGCTTTTAGACCCCCAATTTTTTGCCCAACCAAAGGTCATTTTGCATCATTTTTTCACGTTTTTGCATGTTCTTGGCATTCTGGAGCCTTTCTGGACCCATCGAGCACCTTGTCTTTTTTCGCGAGATCACCCAAAATCCAAATTTTTGTTTGATCTCTCGAGGGGGCAATGTACCATTATACTTCTTTCTACTGGGGCATCCAAAAAAAATAAAAATAAATTGAATTTTGATCATAGTAGTTTATTCTTTGAACCAACGTAGCAGGTACATTGCTTCAAAGAGGGGGAAAATGTAGACACGAAAAAATGTACTGATTGATCCTATGCACCTGATCCTAATTTTACTAACACCAGTTTGTCCTGAATCATCTGCTTTGCTAACCATTTAATCAAATAATATTTATTTGATTAAATTCATCACATTTCATCTCTTAATTAAATAAATCAATTTTATCTAATTAATTCATCATCTCTTGTTAATTAAATAAATCATTTTATTTAATTAATCTTATAGTCTCTCTTTTAATTAAATAATTCACTTTACTTAATTAAGCTCTAAAGTCTTTCTATTAAATTAAATAAATTAATCTTTATTTAATTTAATCTAACATCATCCCTTTTAATTAAATAAATCAAACTTTATTTAATTAAGTCTAAAATCATATTCCTCTCATTTTGATTTAAATTAATCCAAAAGTCTAAGTCAAAATAGTCAAATCAAGCTAATCTCTCTCTTAATTAATCAAATATTGATTAATGATAATCTTAATCCATCAAATCCTCTAACTTTTGCAACTTTCTCATGAAAATCATTTTAATTGATTTATTAAATCTCTATTTACTTTCAAAAAGACATCAAAAAGGGAATATTCTCCAAGTTTGAAAAAATCCCTCCAAAAGGGTTTGTACATCCAACAAGGCATTTACGTTTCTTACATGTCCTTTGTCTTGAGCCAAGTGGCATTAACTTCATTTTCTTCTCCCTCCAACTTATCATTTCATCAATTTTGAAATTCACCGAATTGCATTTAATTGCACAATGACCAAAATGTGCTCAACCTTTGTCCATTGGCATGTTGACAAGTGACTTTATGCTATTGGTTGGTCTTTTATCCCACATTCATCCATTTTTCCTCATCCTCCATCATTCTCATCTATAAATAAGAGGCTCTAATTTGGATTTTGGATCCACAACTTCATGCAAAGTCATTATCTTGAGATTTTGAATTTGCTCATCTATTGTTCATCCACTTTCATAGTTTTCTTCAAGTTTCATAGCTAGGTTAATGTAGGAATTCTACCAAGGAGCATCAAATCTTCATCAATCATCATCCAAGCTTGGAAGGAATTGGGAAAGGGCCATTTTCCACATCAAAATGGCGCCAATTCCCCCATGGGATTAAGATTTTAATCATTTAAATAGCTTTTTCATTTTGTTCTTCATATTATTTCTTGTTTTTATGTTTCAAATGAATTTCATGGGGAATGTTGTTTCTAACTTGCATATGGGACTAATTGTATGTTTGTTCTTTGTGTTTGTGTAGGTCTAGGATCACCATTCACAGTTGATTTTGAAAAAAATGGCCACTTAAGACCCCTTTTGGTCCCCCATCTTTGTACAATTACCTAGAACATATATGGGAATTTTACATAGCTTGACTAGAGGTTGCTTACAATGATACATAATTTTCCTCTATCCTCAAAGTTTAGGAGGAAAATAAATTTAATGTTTCTCTCATTTACCACACAAGATTAAAACATTTCATGAATTGGAAAAAAAAATCATTATTCATTTCTCATATAATATTGAACATGAAATATCCATGGTTGACCTCTCTAATACACAACAATGAAATGGAGAATCATCCATTGTCTTCCTACAACGATGTAGGAATATGACAAGTAAACTCCCATGGACCATATCTAAAAAAAAAACTCATGAGAATATTTGTTCAAAACCTCAATCAAGAAATGGGCTTTCACTTAAATATTTGTGCCCTCAGATTGATAAAAAAATTGGGATACTTTGATAGTTTCATTGATGCACAAAAGAGTATAAAAAAAATTTATATGATGATGCTAAGTGATAATTTGAATGTGTAATCAAGTTTCCTATACAAGTTGGTCCTACCATGATAGATACTATATGTCAAGTCTTGGACCTTGATCTTCCATACAACAATATCTTAGTTTTCCCATGGATACATTCCATCCAAGTTGTATCTTCCACCTACCACCAATATGATTCTAAGTGAGAATTTGAAGGTGTAATCAAGTTGCCTATACAAGTTGGTCCTACCATGATAGATACTATATGTCAAGTCTTGGACATTGATCTTCCATACAACAATATATTAGGTTTCCCATGGATACATTCCATCCAAGTTGTATCTTCAACCTACCAACAATACTTAATTTTTTCCTATAATGATGTTGAGGTAATAATTTATGGAGATCATCGCCTCTTCCAATATTGTAGAAATATAAAGGAAAATTAGAAAAAATCTCAACAAATAGCCAACAATGATGAAACCTCATCTTCATCATCCACTCTGTATATTTCCATTATTGAGATCAAGACCCAAGTACATGACAAAGGATATGGAGAATATGACACCAAAGGTTCTTTCTATGTGGGATAACTTTCTTCTTCACCTAGAACATCTCGAAAACCAAAAAAATTCAAAATAACATCTACAATTATCAAATATGAATATAAAGTTATCTCACATTAGGGAGAATTAAATAAATAGCTCATTGAAGAGGATATCTCCAAATGGTTGTAGAAAGAAGATGAAGAACAAGCTACCCTACTAGTTGAACAATGTACAAAGGGATTTCATATCATCAAGAATATGGAATACAAAGGTAAAGGTGGCCTTGGACTCCATGAACAAAGATTAAGAGAACCCATAGTTCTACAAAATAGATAGAAATATCAATAGATTGGTATTAGACATTAGAAAATGTGTCTCCTAATATTGAGTGTGTCCTTAGGAAGGTAGCCAAAACTTTAAATCCTGAAGTTGAAACTTTTAATAATTGTACCATCAATGAATCTTTCATTTACATCATTGACCTATTCAAATACATGTATATTTTCACCTTAACCTCCATATCATTCATGTCTACCTCACAAACCAACAATCTTCCACTCATTTTCCCCCAACTCATTGATTGGGATCAACAAGGACCACCAATTTTGGAAACATTTCAAAATGATGAAACAATTTAAGAAATTATGGACCTTTGATATAACATACCATTCAAGGATCACAAAGCTATATTTTTTATAGAGCTTGATTTAAAATCATAATTTGGGAAAGAATCAAATTCTTTATTCATAAAGGTGATAAAAAAAAAATGATCCCCTAGTGAAAACCACAACATGGCATTATCAGATCAAGAAAAATAAATAAAGGACATATCCAAAGATGAAATGCTCTCTAAGGAACCTAAGGATGGAGGATTTGGCCTTCCTACCATTTCTAATTATCAAGAGAGATCCCCAAGAATAGTTGAAGAATCACAAGAGATAAACTTTAGCACAACATAGAATCCTAAGATCAAATTTTCTTCCACATCATTAACACCTCGGGAGAAGGATTTTACAGTATTCCTTGAAATAAAAAACATAAATTTTTCCTAGTATCACACATAAATTCCTAGACTTGATACCTCTTTGGTGATCCACCACTTGACAATTTTCCCAAGTGCTAAACTAGTGAAACAAAAAATTCAAAAGATGCATCCTCAAACTACACTCTTGGTCAAAGTTGAGCTTCAAAACATTTTACATTTCAAATTTATCCAAACTATATAATATATATAATAGGTACCTAATATTTTACCTATTGCTAAGATAACTGGGGGCACTCATGTATGCACTGATTTAAAATATATGAATAAGGCTTGTCCAAAAGACAATTTTTTCGTTATCTAATATAGAAATTATTTTTGACCTAATGGACAGACATAAAATGATCTCATTAATGGATGGTTTCTCAAAATATAATTAGATCTAAATTACACCTCAAGGTCAACACATAATAACTTTAACATCTCCTTAGGGTACACACTATTGGAATGTAATGCCTTTTGGTCTAAAGAATCCTGGATAAACCTATCAAAGGGCGATGAAAATAATACTTCATGAATTATTCCAAAACATAATGGAAGACTATGTAGATGACCTACTAAGGAAATAAATCACAAGAGAAGGACACTTGGATATTCTTGAACAAATCTTTGATAGATTGGAGAAGTACCAAGTGAGGTTGAATCCTAAGAAATGTTTTTTTGGTGTAACTTCATGAAAATTGTTGGGATACATTGTTTCTTGTAGAGGTATTGAAGTTGGCCCAGAAAAAGAGAAAGCAATACTTCAAATTCCTCCACTAACTAATCTCAAATAGTTGCATAGTCTCTAAGGAAAAATTCAATCAATTTCATGATTTATTACCTAACTAGTAAATAAGTCCCATTTGTTCTCTCATCTCCTACACAAAAATGTTACATTTAAATGTGATGATAAATTTCAACAATCCTTCCAAAAATTAAAAGACCTTTGATATTATACATCTTAGATACACCATAAATATTAGGAGTTATTATTTCTTTACTTCTAGTGTTGATTCCATTGATCTAGGGAAAACCTTTTATATTATACATCTCAAATACAACATCAATATTAGGATTTGTTCTTGCACATCATGATGATACCGAGAAAGAGAGAAAACTATATTAAATTAGAAAGATATTGGTAGGATATGAGCTTAACTACAGATCAATAGAACAAGAATTCTTATTTGTCCTCTTAGAATCACAAAATATTCAAAAAATATTGTTAATCACCAAATTAATCTCAACTCAAAATTAGATCCACTAACACTCATAAGTTGAATGGATAAATGGGTCATGATACTAAGTGAATTTAGAATTGAATATGCAGATTGAAAGGCCATTCAAGGATAATTTATTGCTAACCAACTACTAAAAGCACCCATACATGATAAATTTCTTATTTGAAATTCCTAGATGAAGAAACATTCAGCATCACCCCAAGAAACTAGTGGAAATTGTACTTTAATGGATCCTACACCCATGATGGTTCAAGAGTAGGATTCCTCTTTATCACGATTCAAGGAGATTGTATCCCCAAGGTATATTGGATAGCATTTCCATGCACCAACAATATTTCAAAATATGAATCATTAATAAGAGGAATCAAAATGGTCATCTAATTTCACATGAAGGAACTTCAAGTCTATGGATATTCACAACTAGTTATAAAACAAGTCAATGATGAATACCAAACAAAAGATGAGAATTTGTTACCCTACAAGAGAATAGATAATAGATTCAAGAAATATTTCTCTAAAATTTTCTTTGAAAAGATACTAATATTGAAAAAAAAAAATTCAATGCCATGGCTACCATTGGATCTCTTTTACATATGTCACAAAATAGTCAACACTATGAATTTCTAGATGAGAATTTTTTGGCTCCAACTTTTGATGTTCTAGATTAATAACTTGTGTGAAAAAATTATAGTCCCGATTCCCCACAATATCAAAAAATTTACAATCAACAACATAATAACATCCTTCCACACAACCTAAGCATCAACCAAAAGAAAACATGTATTTATCAATCCTCCTATTTTGTTATCCTTGGTGATATTTTATATCAAAAAATTCTTGATGGTATCCTCAGATTTTTTAACTTGACATAAGCTAAAATTTCGTTACATTAGGTTCATGAGGGTGTTTATGGGGAAAATTATAGTGGTCCTACCCTTGCTAAGAAGTTGTTGAGAATAGGATACTACTAGTCGACTATGGATTATGATGCACAAAATTTTCTAAGAAATATCTTCAATGTTAATAGCATGGAGATCTAATTGATAAACCAACTCAAGAGTTGCAACACATAACTATGCCTTGATCCTTCTCACAATGTGGAATCAATATCTTAGGAAAAATACATCCCACCTCATCCATTGGTCAAAAATTCAATATAATCACCATTGGTTACTTCATGAAGTGGATAGAAGCAATTCCATTAACCTGCATCATCACAAATAAATAGCTAAGTTTATCCTCAATTACAGTATTTGTCAATGTTGTTTTCCCTTGAAATTTGTCATGGAAAATGGTGAACCATTTAAAAACCAATACATTCATAGCCTTGGAGATAAATTCCATATCCAACACCTCTTTTCTACTCCATATTACCCATAGGGAAATGTCCAAGCTGAGGCTTCTAATAAACCATATTGAAATTCCTTAAGAAAACAATCAATGAAGTTGTTCATGGTTAAAATATTCAACTTAACTCTACCTTATGGGCCTACATACTAGCATATGTACACTTATAGGTTCCACTCCATATTCACTAGCCTTTAGCACATAGGATTTTTTTCCTATAGAGGTCGAATTTCCATCCTTAAGGGTATCCTTGCAACATCTCATCGATAATAAAAATATTGAGTATGTAGACTACATGAGCTATAACTTTATTATATGAAAAGAACCTTAATGCATAAAATAATTTACAAGATTATCAAAATCACATTAATCATAGCTATGAAAAAGGATGAAGACTCAAATATTTGAAATTGGTGACCTGGTCCTAAAATAAAATCAAAAGAGTCAATAAGACCAAAAAAATAAGGGTAAATTTGAGGCTAACTGATTAGGACCTTTTGTCATCATAGCAAGCTATAGATCAAGAGCCTACCAACTTGTAGAACCTAAAGATGAGCCTCTATAAGATCCCATAAAAAACAAATATCTCAAGAAATTTTATGTGTAACCCTCAAGGTATCCCAATTGAAAAACTAAAAAAAAAGGAAACAATCCATTCTATGGTGAAAACCACTTGAGTGGTGCCTTGGATAAGTACCATAGTGAAAACCTATTTATAGGTACATTATGTAACAAACACCATCTACCATCTATCAAGATATTATCTATTTCATCATAAAGTTAAATTATCATCCACATATATCTACCTGTCATATTCCATTTTTAGCTATCATGGCTTGATAATTATCAATATGTGTCATTATCCATCCTACCCAAAACCATAATAAAATTTAGTCCACCATCCCATAATAAATGATCCTACACCTAACTAGAGACATATTCCTCAACCTAGTCACTAGATTGGATCCTTGTTACCTCCTTCAGAAAGAGGAAAAATTCACACCTACACAGATTCCACATTCACCATAAAGTACATCTATCACAACTCATAATAAAATAATATGCACAATAATTCACTCCATCTCATCTATAATAAACCACCACCACCTAGTCTTGAAAAATAAAATATGCATCATGCAAAAAATCAAGCTTTCACAATAATTGCAAGCTAATACCACTACTAAATTAGCATACTTCCTATATACCTATTTCTTAATCATTTGTATGTCATCCCAATCCATCCCTTAATGGATGTATCCTTCTTACAATAGGAATAATCTAGTATCATGTACCCTCTTTGGGGACATATGATGACCCTATTGAATTTATTTATAGATTAATATTTTCATTTTTTTTAATTTTTGTCTCCTTCCAATGCTTACCTGAAGCCACCTTGATCTTTCAATATCTTAGTATGTCTAGAGGAGCATAGAATGTGGCATGATCATTGTTCTTTTATGTCATGTTTATGATATATTCTTGTTGTTGGTGTGAATAAATTTCTTTTACCTAGTTAATTCACTTACTAGGGACTTAGGGGACATATTCACATGTTAAGTTTACTTAGGTCCTACGATTCTTTCTAGAAGACTTAGTTTCCATGTCTAGATCTTATATATTTTACTTTTATGTCAAGTTAGTTGTCTCATGTCATAGGATTAAGACACTTGTCATGATCTTGTCTAATCCTATTTCTCACATTGGCTATATAACCAAGGGGTTCTCATACATTGTATATTGAGGGGAATCCTTGGATAATCAATTCTATTGCAATCTTGAGCATTGCATATTGATCTCTTTATGCTTTCCATTTGGCCTCTAGATCTTGGGTATCTTCATAGCTAACTATAACATGGTATCAAAGAAATTTGGGTGCCATTGGATAGTCCTTTTGGTAAGATCTTGGTAGATCTTGAAAAGTTGATTATTCTCTTCTTTTGCATCATATGATGATCTAGAGAATAAAAAAAACTTGATAGAAATACTATTTTTTGGGAGGGTTCCTCTTTGTGGCTTTGTATTGCAAGTTTGAATCAGAGCTTATTGGTGCAAATATAAGCTCACCATTGAGTTAAGGGTGTTTGAGAAAGTCATTTTTTCCTTTTGTTTCATCCAAATCAGACATATGAGGCCCGATCTATGAGGGTTTGAAGCTGAAGAGCAGATGCCAAATCTTTAAGGTAGCTACAATTTTGGAACATTTTGGGTCAAAATCAACCCTACCATCGCATCCAAAAGGCCCAAAAACCCCAAGATTGACTCTCAATTCATCACCAAGCACTTCACCCAAGGATTGAGGAAAAACATTCCCCTGTTTGGTTGTACGGATTGCAAGCTAGCATAATTATAGTTAGTATGATTTTTTTTTTAAAGAAAAAATTATTAGGTTTAAATTTTTCTGAATTTTTTTGAAAAAATAAATTTATTTAGTCAGTTTTTTTTAGAAAAGTTTTAATTAATTTTTTTTTTTTTTAAATTGGTCTGCAAACCTTACAATTTGAAGACCTGCAAACTCATACCATGTAGGGTACAGTGATCCATTAGTCACTCCTGTGGTAGGCACGATCCCCATAGCATTCAAAACCCACTATCAGTAATCAATTAAATACAACTGACTCTATTTAAAGAAAAGCTGACACTATTCATATAAACTGATGCCTAAAATATGGAATATTTCAAGACTAAGCATTAATTATATCGCGAATAAAAGTATATTGTATAATCCCTATGGAGATTCCATCCCCCCACTAGTGAACAAAATATCTGCAGGCATATTCTAGCATCTGAATATTCATGGAATATGCAGTGTACTCCACCTGATTTGTGATGGCCCCCAAAATGTCAATTTTAAGCTTGAGATCCAGAGAATATTCACCCAACATATTCTTTTGTGATGGCCAGGTGGATGTCAAATTTAACATGGTATTTTTTTGATGTCAACGCCACATCAACACCTTTTTCAAAAAAATTTCCCCTTCACCATTTGATTTTTACTTTTGAAGGGTGATTTTCAAATGCTCATAACTCAAGCTCAAAACGTCCTTTTTTTAGATTTTTTTTTATTTGGGGAAGAATCTCCTGCTCTTCGTAGTGGTGTAATTATTTTTTATTTTGTGCCTAGATTTTCTAGAAATTACAATTTCTCATAGGTGTTGCTGCATTGTTCTCATTTTGGGAATTTTTGGAGCTCCATTCTTACTCTTATGGTAAATTTTTGGGTGCTATTTTTTTTGAAAGTGCATAATTTTTAGTGGTATGATCAAACTAAACTCATTTTATACCAAAAAATATATTTGAGCTTGTGGAAAAATTTGGTATCTGTAAGCACTAAGATCAATTCTAATTTGTTATTTTTGGCATCTAGCATCTATAATCACACTAAGTATAAAGTGCTAAATCATTGATTGAATTATTGTGGGTCTCTTGGTGCATTCTTTTTATCTTTTATCTTTTTCTCTTCTTTTCCAGGATTAGTTTAAGGCTCATTTTCTAACATCATACAACTAATCAAATTGGAATCAACATGCATGGAGTGCTTTAATCACTCAAGGCCATTCTCTATATGTTAAAAATAAGGTACTTGAACCTATAGATATAGATAAAAAGATAAAATGGATTATTGAACACACCAAAGCTCTTAGATGTCTTCATAGACTAGGTTCTCAAGATTTATTGTTTCAAATTGAATCATGTAAGGATTCTCGTGAGGCTTGGAACAAATTGAGAAAATTGTTGATAATGAACTGATGAGCCTTGATCCTAAGAACTTTGATAATATCGAAGACTACATCACTAAGGTTAATGATCTAAGTTAGCAATGTAAAGAATGTGGAATTGATAAGAAGAACATTCAGTTGGTGTATAATGCATTGAACAAACTTGGTCTTGATTATGTTGCTTTTGTTTCTAGCTTTAATACTCATAAGTTGTCCATGGGGTCTGCATATACTACACCTTCATTTGCATCATTTTTGAGATTTTAATACATGAGCAACAAAATCTTATCTTGATGGGTCTCATCAAGTCATCTAAATCTCGAGCATTGTTGGCTAGTTAGGTGGAAGAATTAGAACATTCTGATAAGAAAAAAAAGAAAGCAAAGAATAATCCACATTCATATCAAGCAAAAGATAAATTCTCTTCCAAAGAGAAATCATCTAAAAAGGATAAGATAAATTTTTCATAGTGTAAAAATATTGGATAGGATGAAAATTCTTGTTATAAGAAGGATAAATTCTCTTCCAAAGAGAAATCATCTAAGAAGGATAAGATAACTTTTTCATAGTGTAAAAATATTGGACATGATGAAAATTCTTGTTATAATAAGGATATTGATTAATTAAAACATCTTCTCAAAAAGAATCAGATTGATTTTCCTTCTAGAATGTTGGATTTAACTTCTTCAAAAATAATATAATAAGGACAAAGGCCATGTTGGTTTGGATTCTAAATCAAGAAATAAAGGGAAAGCTCTTTGTGCTTCTATAGGTCTTGGATTAAGGAGATGGTTCTAGATTCAAGAGAATCTTATCATATGACATCTTCAAAAATCTATATTCTCTTCTTTTGAGCTTGTGCTATGTCTCATATTTTGATGGGAAACAATACATACATGAGTGTAATTGAAAAGGGGTCTATTGATATTATGGAGGGAACTTTCAATAATGTTTTGTGTGTACCTCATTTTTCAAAAAATATTCTTTCCATCTATTAGATTACACATGATGGACATGGGTGGACTATGGAGTTCACTCCTGATTAAGTTATCATTAGAGACTTGAAGAGTAGAGAGATTATTACTACCGGGATGGTTGATGATTCATCTCAGCTATACACCACCTCAAATTTTAATTTTGATGATGACATTGTTCCTTCGATTGTTGATCACACTTCTAGTGTGAACCATGATTTTGGGGAGACTATTGGCTACTTGAAATTGGGAGTTCTCACAATAGATCCCATTCTTGAGCCTTGCATTCCATCTCATCCATCTACTATTGGAGTTGATGATGCTTGCATTGCTACAAATATGGCTACTTATGATTTAGTGCAATAGGATCTACATTTTATTCCATCTACATCTACTTGGGATGTATATTTATAGACATTGGTGGGTTGTTTGTTGACTCTCACATTTTAGATTTGGGAGACACCATTTATTGCATACATCTTCTCTTTTATGGAGATGATCCTTATTCATCTGTTGTGAGGGAATACTTTTACCCTCTTTTCTATTCTCTACATGATCATTCTTCATAATTTGGCATGAGTGTGGATACTTTTGGATATCATTTGGAGGAGGCTTCTTTGCCTTAAGAGGAGGTATCTTGTCTTTGGTTTGTGTTATACAATTTTTTCTAGGAGATTATAGATTGAAATCCTCAGTTGGGTGGGTTAGAACACCTATTTGGTGTGTGTCAGCTTTCAGCATCAACATGGAGACACTTGAGCATAATTCAAAGACATTATACATCATCTATCTTCCCTCATATTCCTTTCAAGATTGGAAAGAAATCATGTATACGTTCTTGGTTTTGTTTCTTCCTAAGGGAAGGAATGTTGTTCGACAAGATTGGATCATCTTTAGCATTCAATGTCGAGCTTCTACCATTGCAAGAGACTCACCATCGACTAGGGATGCATGGTATCTCTTCTTCTCTCTTATGGGGGTATTTTTTCTCACATGTGGTTTTGTCCCTCTCATGCATAATGAGATCATTTTGTTTTTATCTCTTTTGGGGAGGAGTTTTCTCCCACTAGGTTCCCTCCTTTTCTTCGTTTATGAGAGATTGCAATTGCATTTGTACATGGATACCTTACATGGCCTAGTAGCTAGGACCCATCTTTGCATCATTTTCATAATAATCTTCTCCCTAAGTTGCACTTAAGGGGGTGTGTTGGTGTGAATAAATGTATTGTAACTAGTTAATTCACTTTCTAAGGACTTAGGGGACATATTCACCTATTAATTTTACTTAGGTTCTAAGATTCTTTCTAGAAGACTTAGTTGTCATGTCTAGATATTATCTTTTTGAATTTTATGTCAAGTTAGTTGTATCATGTCATAGGATTAAGACACATGTCATGGTCTTGTCTAATTCTATTTCTCACCTTGGCTATATAACCAAGGATTTCTCATACATTGTATATTGAGGAGGATTCTTGTATAATCAATTTCATTGCAATCTTGAGCATTGAATATTGATCTCTTTATGCTTTACATTTGGCCTCTAGATCTTGGGTATCTCCATAGCCAACTCTAACACTTGTACTATTATGATGGAAATGATTTACCTTGTGTGTGTCAAGGTGGATTCTTGCTTAAAAAATCATCCTTTACATATTATGTCATTCAAAACCTTTTGTGCATTGGGACTATCATGCTCTAATAATTACTTCCTCACATAGATCTGACAAGGTTATATTATGTATGGTATGTTTCCAAATGGTGTGTCCCTTGGTATTCTCTATGCAATGTAACGCCCCGCCGTGCGAACCCCAAAGGAAAATTAAACAATAATTATAGCATAATTTTTTTTTTAAAGTAAACATAACATACAGGTAATACACATTAAGATATGACATGAATTTCATTTAAGTAGATTCATTAGCACATACATCCCTTGGGGTACACGAGGAGTCATTACGAGACTGAGATCCACACAACAACAATAAAGAATAAAATCCAAAGATATAATCCATAACAAAATAAACATTAACAATTATAACACATACATGAAAATCATTGATAAGGAACCATCTGCGTACACAAATACAACATATGCATAATTAACTTAACACATTGAATAACAACTGCCAATAGCCACATAAGGTTTAATGTTACATTACAATACAATATTCAATAAGTACAATGATACAAAAGTGTTTCCAATTTGCACGGAAACCATACAACAAGAATCATGATACAAATGAATAGATGAAAACTAGCTCCAAGATGGATACAACACTGAAGTCGCTGCAACCGCACCAATCCACACCTCTCGATCCTCGACTGGGGACCCAATGGGGTGCTTAGCACGTTCCACCCGACCATGTGAGTCCGAAGACCCACCCCCCGTGCTAGGAGCTAACAAGAAGAGACTTCAACCAAGAACATCCAAAAAGGAAACCACAAGACTCCACAACATACAAAAGTATCATAAAACTCAAGGATTACAAAGACATAATCAACAACAACCAAGAGTCATTAAAATAACTTAAAATCATACATCTCATCACATAAACCAAAGCAATGACCAGTAACAAGTAACCAAAGGATGATCATGAAACACTTCCAAATCAACTGAATTAATAAACATAATACAATTCCAAATTGCAATTAAATAATACAATAACATCATATCACCGTATCAAAAGAGTACCAGGTCATAAGTCAAATATCAATGAGATCATACAAGACCACAAAGTACACCAAAGATATATCAAGACAATAATCATAAATCAAGATAAATCCAAATATCAACAATCTAAACCAACTCCCATAACCTACTTCCAGAGGAAACACAATAAAGTAAAACACATGGGAAACTAGGGGAGAGTGTCATCGCATAGTCCTACATGGGCTGTCCTGTGCTCTTCCTCCCAACTGGAGGCGCCGGTCCATAGGGTGACTCATGCGGAGCCGTAGACCTCTCGTGAAGACGAGGTCACGACCTTGCAACCCGGCCCTTCAGCCTTCCATTAGTCTGCGAAAGCACAATGAAGACGAGGCATCCATTTTATTAATCTTATAATGATATTACTACCCAACCCACCTAAGTTAATTATTAGGTTTTCACTTATTTACTAACTCACTCGTGGGTTATCCTGGGCTCTTCCCCTTAAACGGGGCGCCGGCCCCCACGAGGAGCCACTCTCCCTAGAGACCCAACAACATAAAACCAAGAAACCAAGGGTTGTACAACATCACAAGAATATTATATCACAACTGAAAAGCATGCGAGGCATTACCCATCTCGCTATAAATACAATTTCCAAGTCTCAACAAATTCCGTACAACCCTTTTAAAATCATGAAACCAAAACACTTGCCACATCAAGGGCCCATAAAGAGAGAGAACATCAATTATCAATCATCTCAAGCCTCTGGAAGCCAAAAGAATGAAAACCCATAAACAAAGGTAAAGTGAAGCAACATGAGTATTTCTCCAATAATTCCAACAAAATTTCCTCAAATATGAGAGTAAATCAGAAAAAGCCATAACAAGGAAAGATTCATCAAGACCCATCTACAAATTAACAATGGCGTCACCTCAAATAGGAAAACGCAAAAGAAAATCAACCTTTAATTCACGAAATCACTAAATGAAACCAAAAGCCACCAACTAGGCATTCCATGGGAGACCTCAATTTTCTCCTCACAAGAACCCCCTTATGATGGTACGCAAATCACTTTCATAAAACAACAACATAGCAATGACAACAATAATTGCAAGACCACCAGATCAATTTCAATTCAAATATAGTGAATACATTAAAATAAGATCAACCACCCCATCCAAACCACATAAACAACTTTGATACAAAATAAATCAGAAATCCAAGAAGATCAACCTCCCACAACTCATAAACCAAAACACGAGTTCCTAATTACATTGCAACAAAATTTAAATGACAAAGGATTCCTTGAATCAAAATTAATCTCCCACAACATTCTTACCAATACGGAAATGTCCAAAAACAATCCTTTAATAAAAGAGGTAAAAGCATGCAACCAGGCATCCAAAGGACCAAATTAAAGAACACCTTAAATACTCAATCACTCACAACTCCATCAAACATTCGCATAATAAACAACAACCAAAAATTCAAACAAGAACAATATTTATTAATCAATCAATTAACGACCAGAATTAAAACTTTACAACTTACCCATACTAAGATAATTCATGATAACCATCACAAGTATTCTAAAAATATTATCCATAAAGCGTACTTACAAATCAATCATTAAATGAATATAAGGGAAGTCAATTTTCAAAAGATTAAAATTCCATTCCACCAATAAACTATCCAATTCGAAAATTACCCTAATCAATCTCTAACTATACCAATACATTTAAATTTCCCCTTTCATCATACTCACTTAACATACTTCCAATATTTAAATTAATTGTGAAAACCATATAAGGCCAATTGTCTATACTTTTAAAATAACAATAATAACAATACTCTAAATGCTCAAATTACATAATAGAAATTACCACCTTAAAATCTTAAATCTATCTAAATAAATTTACACACATAAATTCTTTTTAAAACCACTACATATTTATATATATTAATTCTTTTTGATGAAGGAAAGTAGAAAGAGAATAGATCTTTTCTAAAATTTCAACAAATCTACAAGACTTAATTTCAAGAATAAAAATGAAAAGATAACTTATTTAATTTCATAATAAATTCTATTCCCAAAATATTCACATTTAAACAAGAATGAAATAAACAATGTTGTTTTACTTTCGTAATAGATTTTTCTTTTGCTAACAATATCCTTTCCAAGTTGTAATTTAACAAATCAATAAAACAGATTTCTTTCTATTTTACTAATATTTTCCTTGTAAAAATTTCTGCTTTATTTTTAATTAGAGAAGAAATAGAATCTAAATATCTATTTTCTAGATAACAGATAAATTACAGAAAATATAATTTTAATCAAAACAGATTATATTGATGCATTTGTTTGCTAACAGTTAAATCAACAGAATATCTATTAAACAGATTTAAAATAGTATTTATATATTCCTCTTAAATAACAGAATTAATTAAATTACTATCACAGTAAAATTGTGACATACAATTATAATTGAATAAATCAATAAATCAATAAATATATATATACAAATATATATAAATAAATATATATATATATATATATATATAAAATCAAGTTTCGAAATACATATATAAATCATATTTATAAAAGTGAATTTCGCATAATACATAGATTGGAATTTCGCATTTTATAAATTTAATAAATATAAATTTGAATGGGCATTTAAACCATAGCTCGGCATGGGAATTTTCGCCGCCGGCCGTGGCAGTCTACGGACTGCCACCGCAGTCCGACGGACTGCTGTGGACAGTCTACGGACTGTCACAGCAGTCTTTCGGACTGTTGCGGTAGCCCGTAGGCTGCCGCACCACCACGGCCGGCTGGGTGGGGTGGTGGGTACGGCCGAGGCCGACCCACCACTCAACCAATATTTAATTTTTTATTTTTATTTTTTTAAAATAAATTCACATAATTTAAACAACGAAAATTTGAATTATAAATTTTTATTTTTATTTCTTTAATAATTTCAAACAAATTTAATATGGCGACAATTCAAAATTTAAGAATTAAATTTCACACTCAATATTTATTTATATATATATATATATGTGTGTATATATATATACATCTTATATATATTTACTATATTACAAATAATTCGAAAACAGAGAATAACAAACAACAGTACAGGTTACAGTATATATATATTTATATGAAAATTGTATTTGAAGAATATATATATATATATATACAGCAACCCATAAATTTACAGTAAGGTAATTATTTTTCCATTTATTTATTTTTCGAGGACAACCACAGCATTACAGTTTATTTCCAGAATCCCAACCAAAGCTTCATTTTAATAAACAACAATCCAAAACCCAACAAATAATTTCATTTAAATAAACAACAGTCCCAAGTTCCCAGAAAATTTCAATCTAATAATTGACAGTCAAGAACCCAACCAAATTCTATTTTAACAAACAGCAATCCCAATCCCCAAATGAAAATTTCATGCACAGCGAAACAATTCCAATCAATTGCTATTTTATTTAATGCTACACAAATAAATAAGAGAGGAACCTGGCGTCCTGCGTTTGAAGTAGATCTGTAGAAGCTCTATTCCTTTTTGCCAGTCCAATCCTCTTCCAACGAATGTTTCCAGCAGCGGCTACAAGATCCTCCCCTCAACTCCAATCTTATTCCTCAATGAGTTCTCAGAATAATAAAAGAATGCAATACTATAACAGAAAGATGACTGCCAAATTCCCAAAAATCTGTTGGGAAGAGAATGCAATCCCCTCCCCAATCCAAAATAAAAACTCACACAAGAAGCCTCTTCATTTTCCTCTTCCAGAGAATACCAACAATCACATTTCAAGCATTACATTTCATTTTCTTTTATCATGCATTTGATTAAAAATTAAATAAATTTAAATCCACAGAAATGAACTTTTTATTTGAATATATATATATATATACATTATTTTCACAAAACTTTATTAATTAATTACTTCCACATTAAAATAATTAAAATCAACCATTCGCAAGATTCTTAAATAAGCATCCATTAAATTTCTTATGATAATAATTATCTTTTCAAGATTATTTGTTCATAACAATTTAAATCAATTTATCTAATAATATCACTTTTACTTTTAACGAATTAATTTGATCGATCATTTGTTCTAAATCATTTGATTTGATTTAATTGATTATTATTTTAATTCCTAATTATATTTTAAATAACCTTGCAATTTCATTTATGATTTAATTAATTATTTAAACATGATTACTAACATATTATATTTTCCACACAATCAAATAACTCAGTAACCAATGAAACACACACACATACAAGTCCAAAACAACCGACACAGAGGGGTATTACATGCAACGAGGCACTTGGGTTCATGAAATGGCTTAACTACCTCATGTGGATCTTGTATAAAGTTGGCGGTTGTATTGGGCATTAATAGGTTGATCTTTTGGTGCAACAATAACCACCAATGTAACAATTGGTATCAGAGCCAAGGTCACAGTTTTGAACCCCTCGCTTGCACTAGGGGGATTGTTGCAAGATGGTGTGTCCCTTGGTCTTCTCTATGTAGTGTGGTTCTTGGGTTTGTGACATTGATTAACCACCTCTTGTGGATCTTGTATAAATATGGAAGTTGTATCGAGCATTAATAGGTCAATCTTTTGGTGCAACAACAACCACCAATGTAACATGGTATGAATAAGGAAAAATCTTTTGTTTGTAGTGTCAAATTCCATGTAAGGGATACAACATCACCCTAGTTCCTCATACCTTGGTGCATAACTATGTCTATTTTCTTTATCAAAATAATGTTTTTTCTCTACATGTTTTAAGAATAACCAAATAAAATCACTTTTCCATCTCATATAATTCAATATCTACCCCATTACATAATTATAGCTTTCACTATTTTATCAATGAAATTCCTCATTATTCTACATGCTACCTCATCTCTTCTTCCAAAATAACTCATCCACACCCACACTAATACTCATTTTATTTATGTATTATGAAAAAAAATATAACACAAACATTCCCAATACATCCATACATTTCTTTCATACATAATCATAAGCATAGGTCATAACATCACATCATATTCATTACATTTCATGCATACACAATCATCACTATAAGTCATAACATCATCCATCACATTTCCTACATATAAAATCACGAAAATAGGTCATCATCAAATATCATAATATAATATCCATCATACATTTATACAATCAAAATGAGTCAATGACATTACATCATAATTCCATATAAATTAGTACATCATAATCATATCAAATCATCATATAGGTCATAACAAGAATCATATATACATCATCAAATACATCTACATCATAACCACCATCACACACATCATATACAATTAAAAAACCACTACATATATAATTACATGCATACATCATATCTAGTCATATAATTCATTATAGCATAATCACATCAAATCATTATATAGTGTTACACAAACGGTTGTCGTTGCACCAAAAGATCAATTGTTAATGCTCGATACAACTGCTAGAGTTAATGAACCCACAGGAGGTGGTTAATCCATGTCAAAAACCCAAGTATTGCATTGGGAAACACAAGGATACCAAGGGCACACACCTTGCAATAATCCTCCAGTTCAAGCAAGGGGTTCAAACCCATGACCTAGGCTCTAATACCAATTTTTGTATAGATGTTTGTCACTGCACCAAAAGATCAACCTGATAATGCCCGATATAACCACAAAAGTTAATGAATCCACGGGAGGTGGTTAATCCATGTCATGAACCCAAACACTATGCTATACAACACAAAGAGATCAAAGGCACACACCTTGCAACATATAGGTCATAACATGAATCGTATATATCATTGTAGACACTTAAAAACCTCTATATCACATCACACACCTAATTTCAATTACTAACACCATTTCTATCCCGATTCACTCATTTTCATCTATTTAATTAAATAATGTCAATTGTTTAATTAAATTCACCATTTTCCTCTATTAATCAGATAATTAATATTATTTGATTAATTCATTCCTTCATACTAATCTTCATCTTATTTGATTAAATAATGCAAATTGTTTAACTAAATGTCTTAAATCCCACTTTCATTAAATAATGCTAATTGTTTAATTAAAGATCTAAATTCCCTCCACTTGCACAATTAAATAGTTTCTTAATTATTTAATTGAATAAGTTATTCTATTCTTCTAATCATTCAAAGAATATTCTCATGGAATATTCCTTCAATTTGAATTCAAATATTCCCTCTACTAAAAACTTTTAATTAAACTTCAAGAAAATTTATTCACAGTAAATTATTTTACTTGAGAAATTTATTTAAAGTAAATTATTTAAACTAATTAATAAAAAAAGGAAATATAAAAGAAAAAAATATTAAAAATTAAAGATTTTTTTTTTTTTTTATAAAGGTGTGGCCCTTTATAAAGGTCGCGACCTTGCATAAAGAGCTGCATCGAACATTTTAATTGTTCTAAATTTTTTTATTTAAACTTTATTAAATTAAAATTTATATTATTTAATTTAAACCTTTTTCTTTATAACATAGACTTATTGAATTTTAATTAATATTATCTGATTTAAAATTTCTTTTATATAATATAATTTTTATTAATTTGAAACTAATATATTTTAAAATAAGTATTAGAATTGGATATTTAATAATTAATAACAATAAATATTTATAAAATAATAATAATAATAATAATAATAAGTAAAAAAATAGATTTAATCTCTTTTGTTTTTTTTATAATTTTTTTTTAGGAAATGTTTTTATAAATAATAATTTTAAATTTGGAAACTAAAAAAAGAAGAAATATTCTTTTGATTTCCCTTTTATTTCAACAAATCAAAGAAAAAACTATAAGAATAAATTAAAAAAAGGATCTCTTATAAAGGATATAGATTTATAGATTAATGAGCAAATCATACAAAATAAAAATTTAAAACGATAAAGCACAAAATCAGATTTTTTTTAGAATTCATTATTTACTTCTAAATTAATATATGATTTTTTTTAAGAAATATTATTTTAATTCTATTTGTGAAAGAATGGATACTTTTCATTAGTTAGTAAAGTAATCATAAATTGTTTTTGAATTAAAAAGCAGCAAAACAAGGGTGTTGACCGATAAGTACAAGGCAACAAAGGCCATCCAGCAAAAGCACATTAACAACACAGTGACAGCAGAGAGAAAGCCATCACCCACAACACATCATCAAAAAACAAAAAGTAACAGTAACCGTAGGATAAAAGAGTTCTTCATGCAAGCATGAAACCAGCCAAATAAGTCCAAAGACCCCCAGGGGTCCAACCAGTTCAATAGAATTAACAAACAACAAGACATAGAAAATAACAAGAACAAAAAGGCCCAACGGCCTAATTCTTATCCTTCCTGCCAGGCATATCCTGAATAGCCGTCGCCCAATCTATCGTGAGGAACTCAAGTAGCTCCTTGAAACTAGCATCATCTTCAGCATCCTCTACAAACTTGTCCTTCTGCAGCAAGCAAAGACTGGTGGTCGACCTGTGCATGACCCTCAGGGAAAATTGAGACACCTCCTGGACCTTTTTTTCCAACCTCTCCAATCTCCCCTTCAGCTTGCCAACTTCTTCCCAAGCCTGATCTTTTTCCTTGTGATCTTCCTGCAAGGGGGATTTTCCTTTATCTACATCAAAGGACCGTGGGGTAATTTCCATCACATTGTCAGCAGAAGGGCCCCTCTTCAAGCTTTCAGACACATGGGACGCGCTATTCACCGACACAGACTGGCCTTCCCCACCCGCCACCATTTCCTCCAGACTTTCACTATCACTCCCATTATCCTTATCCAAATCAGAAGCTTCCTTAAGACTTCCCACCTTTTCCTGCTTAACAACCAGTCTATGAGATCTACAGGGGGGTGCTAGCTTCTTCAGTAATCTCGATGTCGAAATCAATTTGCTGGAGGAAAAATTTAGTTCTCTTAGAGGCTTTAGCCTTAGGGCGCGGGGTAGAGGCAAGCCACTTTTTTTCCCTACCTGTATCCCCCAGGCCCTTACTAGGGGAAGTGCCATGGTGATGGGCTTTTAGTGCAGGATTTTTTAGTCATTTTTTCTTACTCAAGCCCGACGTGTCCAAAATACTAGCAGAGGGGGGAGTAGAGGAGACTAGGGTTTTGTCAAGAGCAGGGAGAGACGAGACTTCTTGCACAGTGATACACCAAGCAGGGAAAAGCGCCATATGGAAATGATAGAGCCTAGACATAAGGCCCTGGTGGAGGATAGTATAATTTTTTTCGGAAATAGAGGCTTCATTAAACTCCGCAACAGTGCTATCAAGAGCATGATACAGGAAAAAAGGAATGGAAATATGCAGATGATTCCTAAGGTGGTTGAGGAAATTAAAGTGGTAATAATAGTAGACCCCATACCTTCCTTCCAAAGTGAAATATTTCATGATCACCAAACAAACTCTATCCCATGGCTCCGACAGTGCCTCGCGGTCAAAGCCACCCCACAACTTGACAGGTTTCTCTTCACCGCGAAAAAACTGATTCAGACTAATCTAGTCTGGCACTTTCATACTTTTCTTCCAAGTACAGCCACTATTCAAGAGCCCGGTAACTCTAGCAATAACCTCCTCATAAACTTTGAAGGAAATTCCACCAATGGTGACCCTACCCTCATTCCACGAGGTGACAAACTTGTTAGACAAGCCCTCATCGTGACCAGTCATGGCCTCCATATAATGCGTAATTCCTCCCTCTTTGTAGATGTGCCAAATAGTGGCATCCGCCTTCCTCTTGTCACACCTGTCTGGCTCCACATGCACTCTGTCCCCACCCATAGAGCCCACACCAAAAATGCCAACTACCAGAATAGGGGAACTAGGGCAGAAGAGTTCGTAGTCAATTCTAGAAGCATCACAAGGGAAAAGTTGAGAATAGAGGCAATAAATGTCCTCCAGAATACCTTTAGTGGCTTCCACAATTAGCATTGAGTCACCTTCAATTTCCAAAGTCTTGACACCGAGTGACAGCGCAATCTTAAGACCCCAGAGGAGAGCCATGCGTTCAGCCTGGTTACTAGTATGATTGTTCAGTTTCCCCACATAGGCAGCTACCAGGCTGTCGGTATGATCCCTGATTATACCTCTAGCAGCTGACGTCCCTCCCCTAGCCATCCCATCAAAGTTAAGCTTAACCCAGGGTAGTTTAGGGTTTCTCCATCTAGTATGCTTCCTGATGATTGATTTGGAGTTGTCAAATCTTAGGACCTCATTGGGAAAATTCCAGACGGTAGCAATGTTTCTATGCCAAGCAATCAGGGGACTAGAAGGCATCTTCCATTTACAAGTTGAGATATTATCCAGGAGAAGCTTATTAAGGATTATCAGCAGACCTTCCACATTGTTTTCCTCTTCTCTGAAAATCATGTTATTCCTTTCTTTCCATAGGCACCAACAGATGTGGGGTGGAATAAGCTGTTAGAGCAGTTTAATTAACGGATGATTGGAGGGGCATTTCCAATTTAAGATGAATTGGTGGATATCTCTATTAAAAACCCAAGATATGTTCAATCTCTATAAAACATTCTTCTAGACCAGGGTAGCAAACTGGAAGTGAATAAAAATATGGGAGATGGATTCTTCTTCTCTTCTACAAAGAGTACACCAATTAGGGAATTGAAAGCCCCTCTTGACAAGATTATCAATAGTTAAAATTTTCCCATCGATGGAGGTCCACCAAAAGAAGTTTATTTTAGGGATGAGCTGGTGAATCCACACCTTCCTCCAGCACTGCTCGTCACCTCCAAACCTGAGAAGCAGTAGATAAGAAAACTTAACAGTGAACTCCCTAGTGTGATTCTTTGACCAGAAAATTCTTTCCTCCTTGGGAAATAGAGGCAGTCTATCCGTATTTAAAATATCTTGAAGCTTCGTAACCTTTGGTAGAAGGTTAGGCCAATGCAAGAAAGACAACATCAGAGTTTTCCATCTAGCTCTGGGTGAAGTATAATCAGAAATATAAGTGCCAATGAGATCTTTAGCGTGTTCCCTCAATGTATTAAAGTGACTATCAGCAAGGGGTTTGTTCCCAATCTAGCTATCCTCCCATAACCTAATTGATCTCCCATTACCAATTTTCCATCTAACCCCTTCCTTCAAGAGGGACCTACTCTTAAGGATAGTGTTCCAAATCTTAGAGCCCGAAGGAAGATCAAACAGGTCCAAAGCTCTAAAAAAATGTCTCTAACTAAGGTATTTAGCCTTCATTATATTACACCATTCAGCCCTTTCCTGTACCAAACTCCATCCAATCTTGGCAACAAGGGCTTTGTTCAAATTAGTAATCTTCCTAATCCCCATGCCCCCTTGACATTTAGGGTGACAAACATTGTACCAATACACCAAGGCAAGTCTTTTCTTTTCCTCCATTCCCGTCCAGAGAAAGGATCTTTGAATTCTTTCCAAATTTTCAGCCATGGAGCCTGAAATCCTAAAGAGAGAGAGAAAGTAGACTGGAATTCCTTGAAGGGAGGCCTTAATAAGTTGGAGTTTACCAACATTACTAATAAGTTATCCTTTCCAACCAACAAGTTTCTTTTACATTCTCTCCAGAATACCATTCCAAAAGTTGTGTGACACTTGCATAATAGTAAGCGGCAGGCCCAGGAAGATACCCGAAAGAGAAGCACTAAGGCAACCCAGGATGGCTAAAATCTTAGCTTGGAGATTAGCTCTCGTGTTGAAGAAATAGACACTACTTTTTTTATAGTTTATACATTGGCCAGAAGCACAAGCATAATCCTGTAGGAGGAATTTCCATTCTTTGGCTTCAATCACAGAGGACTTTCCAAAAAGAAACGTATCATCATCAAACTGTTGGAGAATGAAGGGAGGAAGGGTGGAAGTAGCTCTAATCCCCTGAATTTTCCCTGAGTTGAGCAAGGAAGGAAAATTCCTACCCAAAACCTCAGCCACCATAATGAATAGGTAGGGAGAGAGGGGATCCCCCTGCCTGAGACCTTTACCAGCTTTGAAGGAACCCCAGGGGATCCCATTAACAAGCACCGAATACTGAACAGATTCCACACACTCCCTAATGATACCAATCACTCTATCATTAAAGCCAAACTTAGCAAGGACATAATACAAAAAATTCCATTTGACCCAGTCGTAGGCTTTGGAAATGTCAAGTTTAAAAGCCATACCTTGGTTCTTACTTTTCTCCATAGAATTAATTATTTCATGAGTCATAATAGCAGCATCCAGGATTTTTCTGCCTAGCACAAACCCATTCTGACATCTACTGATAATTTTGTCTAATAATGGCTTCAATCGGTTGACAAGGACTTTGGAAAAAATCTTGTAGACAATGTTACAAAGACTTATGGGTCTGAAGTTAGTCACGTGTAAAGGATCTTGCACTTTAGGAACAAGCACAATAAAAGTATTATTTAATTTCTTTAACAATTTACCAGTCCTAAAGAAATCTTTAACAACCATAGTAATATCATAGTTGACAATGTCCCAATATTCTTGAAAGAAGGAAGGAGGGAAACCATCCGATCCTGGAGCCTTATAGGCTCTCATAGCAAACACATCAGTCTGAACCTCTTCCTCGGTCACAGGGGCACAGAGTTGACCATTGTCAAACTCACCGATACCATGCGAGAGGTGATCTAGGAGCCTCACCTGAAGTTCATCAGAGGGGGGAATGCCAGTATCAGAGTAGGTCAGTCTAAAGTACTGTTCAACAACCTCTCCAATTTTTTCAGCATCCTTGACTTCCTGATTCGAATCATTCATCAAACACTTAATGATATTCCTCTTTTTATGTCTACTGGTCATCCTGTGGAAAAAGGAAGAGTTCTTATCACCCTCGAGCCATTGGACTCTTGATCTTTGATTCCAATATATTTCTTCTTTACTTAAAATATCCTTCCACTTTTTCCTCTAGTTTTCTTCTTCAACATGAACAGGTTACTGAGAATGGCCCAAGACCATAATCTTTTGGAACCCCTCGAGCTTGTCCTTAATCATCTTCTTAGTTTTGAAAAAATCACCAAAAGTCACCTTGGACCAACCTTTGGCTTCTTTTCTAATAAGTTCCAATTTTTGGGATATTCTATACATAGCCGAGCCTTGAATAGGGTGGCTCCACCAACTCTCAATGAATTTTATAAAATATTGGTGAGACATCCACATTATCTCAAATCTAAAAGGGTGTGGGCCCAAAAAAGGTTTGCCAGACCACTGAAGGATGATAGGATTAGGATCAGAGACAGTCCTGGGGAGGGAGGTAAGGGAGGAATTGCATACAAGATCCCAGCCAGCCGAGACAAGCACCCTATCCAGCTGAACTTGAATAAGTTGAATTCCCTTCCTATTGTTCAACCACGTAAAAGGATTTCCCTTTAACTCCAAGTCAAAAAAACTAGAAATGTTAATGAATTCAGCCAGATCATTCATACTATCACTATAGTTTGTCAAGCCACCCAACTTCTCCAAAGCAAAAAGGGGGGAATTAAAGTCTCCAGCCACCATAAACCACGCACTGTTGTTACTCCTTATTAAGGATGACACTTCCTCCCACATATTCTTTCTTCCACCTCTAGAATTTGGCGCATAGATATTAAACAAATGCCAGGTGAGATTGTTAGTTTTAAGAGTCACAGCAAGATAATTCTGAGAAAAGGAAAATGCTTCGCCCAAAACTTTAGCAAGATTCCACAAGGTAGCAACACCTCCTGAAGCACCATCCGCCTCACTATAAAAGAAGGCAGATCTCAACCAAATTTTATTGACGGCAGAGGAAAATGACTGGTAGGTCATTTTGACTTCCTGGAGCAGCAGGACATCAATCTTCATATCAATAATATATTGCCTTAAGGCACATTGTTTTAGAGGACTGTTTAGTCCTCTCATGTTCCATGAAAGGAACTTCATTTCTTTCCTTTGTGAGTTGAATCAAGGGTAGATTTCCTACTACTGGCAATATCCCTGGTCATGGCTTTGTGCCTAGATAGTCTCTCTGAAGGTCTTCCAACTCTACTTTTCGTTTCAACATCCACTTTCTTATTCCTTGTTTTCCTTTTTGGGTTCTGCCAGTCCTCCAAGATATCACCCTCTGACTGGACTATCAATTTAGAACTCGGGGAGAGAATAACAAAATTTGTTACCTCCACAAAGTAGTCCTCCATAGTAGCTGGTTGAGGAGTTGGAATACGTGAGTTAGTCAGATTTAACTTAGAGGGGGTAGAAAATAAAGCACCCTCAGAACACTAAGAAATGGACGAGACGTCCACCGTGGTCTCACCTCTAGGATTGTCAGCATCATCGACATCTAGCTTCTTCACGGTAGAATCTAGACACATATCAGACACGAGAGAGGACCTAGAAGTTTCCTTCCCCAGATGGACACAAGAGCCATTCACCAAATTTGCATCCAATAGCGGAGAGACTTCACCCTTTTCAACCCCTTTAGAGTAGCTTATTTTCAAACTAGTTTCTATCTTTTCCCCCGAGACAGGGGATTTCAGGAGTTCATTCAAGCCATCTGTGAAGGGGTAGTCATCTAACTCACCTGATTTTAATGGATCACCAACCCCGCTAGTGCTTGGATCAAGCAGTTTATCCTGTAACATCGAAGGGATGTAAGGATTTTTATCCTTCAGCGGAGCATCCTTTATAACAAATTTCTTGCAGTCAGAAATAACATGACCCTGTTTGCCACACTTCTGACAGAACAGGGTGGCATTCTCATAAACAAGAGCTTGAGTCCACTTCCCCCATTTAGATTTAAGAATGATAAATTTGGGAAGAGCTTTACTAATGGAGACATTAACACAAAAATGGGCAAACACCAACCTGGATTTTTCCAAAGTGACTGCGTCCGCCACCATGAAACTACCAAAGGAGTTCCCAATCCATCGAAAAATCCTTTCATCCCAGAATTCTAGCGAGAGGCTAGGAAAATGAACCCAAACAGGGGCCGAATGGGTAAGATCCACCGAGGGGTCAAAACTTGGTCTCCATTTAGCCAGGGAAAGAAAATGTTTTCCATAGGCCCAAGTACTAGAGAGGACAAGGACCAAGTCCTCCTCAGCGTTGAAATTAAATAGGAAAAGACCACCAGGCATTGTCGAGATAGACATGCTGCCCTTTAGCAACCATTTACCATTAACCCATCTATGAACCATATCAATCGTTGGGAAAAAAGCCAAGAATCTTCCCACCAAGGCCAGGTGAAGCAAACCAGCAACCTCCTCCATCACCTCATCAGGAAGGAAAAGCTCAGTGCCTTCGTCTGTAAGGGAGACCTTAGGACCACTAGACTCAAAGGCAGTATTTCTAGACCCCGAAAGGACATCTTTCCAGCCAGTCCTAAGAGAGCCAACCCTCAAGCGACCCCCATTGTCCCCACAAGGTGGAGATTTAGCAAGTGCATCGGGGTTGCCCAAGACAAATGCCGCATCCCCAGAAAGTGCATGTGATGGAATCTTATCTGAAACCAGCAGAGGGTCAGGCTGGGGAGAGACAAAGGTCTCCCCTGAACCTGCAGGAATGGAATAAATTTGAAAATGTAGGGCAGGAGCAGAGAAAATATAATTAATATTAAGTTAATTTAGTTAACTTTGACATAATAAATTTTAATGTACTCATTGTTTTTATTATAAAATTCATAATGTAAGAAGGTAAAAGAGTTTCCAATCTCTCAAATGGTTATCATCTAATTTTACAAAAATGCATTAGAATTTACATGTATTTAATTACTTATCAAAGTTTTCTTTAATTTGTAATGCTCTACTTCAACTTATTTAATTTTCCCATTTTACTTAATGAACTTGTAATCAATTAATATTATTATATACATATATACTTGTTTATTTAAGAGTGCTCTAATTTATTTACAAAGTAGATTAGAAATGTCAATAAAATTAATTTAATTATATTCTCTAAGTAGTTAATGATTGATGAATTAAACAATAGCCAATTTTCTTTAAAATGGATAATTATTAAATGTTGACATTGTGTTAATTATTAGTATTCATTTACTTTCTTGTATGTATGAAATGTTTAATCCCAACCACCGTATGCTCTCACCTCATCTGTACTAGGATCTTGGTGATCAGAAAGTGGAAGGGGAGATGTTAATGTTCTTAGTTTTCCTCTTTTCTAAATGTTGAATTAAATAGTACTTATAACTCCAAAACCATTTTATGCTCTCACCTCGACTATACTAGGATCTTGGTGATCAAAAAGTGGGAAGGAATTTGTTATTTTTACAAGTAGATTAGTATCTCAAATTACATTATTTTAAATCAATATTGCTTTAATTTATTTGTATTGGTCATGGTATAGTTAATACACATTAATGTTTATTTCATTTTCAAAAGCATGTTACTTTGCAAAAAGTAATTAGATGTTGTTTCCTTTCTTATTTAGGTAAACATTAATCAAGAGTTAGAACTAAAAACTAGCAGTGTTCAATATTAGTGATGCCTTTGGCTCACATTTACAGGTAATGTCATTGCACTTGAGCTATTGCATCCATAGCCTAATATAGTTGCAACAATGACATCTGTGGCACAGTCCTTTTAAATCTTCAAAGAGTAATAAGGAACATATAATGTATCAAAATCCAAGAGATGGGTAATCTCTCTTGGATCGATAATCTAATAAGATAATTTTAAATGAATGAAAATATGCTAGTTCAAATCTAGAAAACCCCATTGTAGGATTCGATGGAATTTATTTTTGATGTAGATATGTTAATTGAAAGGTAATTATATCTCAAACAGGTTCAAGTGAGACGTTATTAGGAACTAGGATTTAGATATTTAGGAAACAAGTAATAGTGTTGGAGACTATCTACTTATATTTTCATTGCTCCCCTCCGTGGGTAGCTTGTAAAGGAATTGTCTGGGCAAAAGGGGCCCTAGAAAGGGTCGCATACCCACAAAACAATTCACATCACACATAGTTTAGAAAACAGAACTATAAATTTTATGCCTTGATCCCATTTGGAAGTAGGGTATGTATACAGTCTGGGAAATGAAGGATGCTCCTAGTACCTTAGGCATTTGGAGTGATGTCACTTCAAATTTTACAAATTCGAAGTGCCTTTTCCTTTTCAGTTTGATGATAGAGGCTAGGTTTGCATCTTGCTAAGAATGCCCCGGAGGCCCTCTTTACCAATTAAAATTTTGCAACTCGGAAGTCATCCTGCAAATCCCTTTGGTAGAATGTTTTTTGGTACATATGGTAACTCACCTACTCAGTTTCATGCCTCTAGGATGAGTTTTGATGGGTTAATTAATTCTTTGTTGACTATGACTGAGCAAAATTTGGTGTTCCAAAAAGTTTCAAATTTTGAAATTCTAAAGGAAACCCATTTCTTATTCTAGTCTAAAACATCTCTAGCTCCATTTTCATCAAAAACATAGTCCATTTGATACATTATTTTAATGTATTTTGGGTGTGGTGAACATGCCCCAAGGGCCAATTTACAAAGGAGGTACCTGATTTTTTATGGTGGTGAGATTTGATTTGAAACCCATGTTTTAGATAATTGATTGTGGCCACATGCAAAAAATTTCAGCTCTAGGGGTCTTTGTTTGCGCACAATGAATTTTCTTCGTTTGGCCTACAAGCGCAATTAAAATTTGCATTTTTCTAATGCTTTAAAATGCTAATATTTAAAATATTTTTGAATATTTTAAATATTGTGGAATGGTAAAATAGCATTTAGGGAAAAATGAAATGTATTTAAAAATAATTTTGATCAGAGCAAGTTTAATTCTTGCTTCTGATTGGTCAAAATCATGACACTAGGCACGACACCCCGTAGTAGCCATTGTTCATCGCCGTTTTGATTGAAAATGGAAGAGAAATACAACAATTCCTTGTTGGTAGCAATGGGATATTGAAGTTTGCAATGCTTTTCCTCACCCATTGTGGATCGTTGTTTTGGAGGAGAGGGGTTGGTTAAAATTAGTGATGGGATCTTCACTCATTGCATTTTTGAGAAATAAAGCTCTTTAATGTTTTGGGGGCATCAAACTAATTTTCAAACATCCTTATAGGCTACAAAATGTTCTTTTATGCTCCATAAAGCTGCCTAAACCATCTCTATTGCTTGGGAAGAAATTTGGGTGATCTTTTATATATTTTATGGCTGCCTATGAGGTGCAAGGTGCCTAGCAATAATTTCTCATACCATGGAAATTAATCTAGTAATATTTTTGAGCTTGCAAATAGATGTAGAAGAGGGTTTTTGTTGTTAATAACATTGGAGATGCATTTGAAACAAATTTTCATTGTGCTAGGAGTAGAGAGTAAAATGGAATCACGTCTTTATGTTTTGGGCATATCTTTAAATGCATCTACAAGCTGAAAGGTGCCTCAACATTTTCTATTACCTGAGAATCTTTTTTAGGAAAGTCTCAAAGGTTTTTAAGTGCTTGGTAGTGACAAAAACAACCCAGATAAAGTGGAAATTATTTGCAGAAAGCAAAATGGGATGCAGTGGAAATTAAATATTTTAAAGGTTAAAAAATGCAACATTGAAAAACATTTTTAACAGCTAGATAAATGGGTTTTCACCAAGAAATAAATATTTTTCACTGTTAAGTGAAAAATGGAGCTGGAAAATGGTTTTTACATGTAGGGTAATTTTATGCATGGTATTTTCAAGTGAAGACAATCTGAAGAGAGGGAAAATGAAGATTGAAAGGCATTTTCTAAATGCTTATTGGTTTTTGTTAGAATTGGCTATGGATGCCAAGATCTATGGACCAATGGAAAGCACAAAAAAGAGAGATGAATATGACAAGAATAAATTGTATTCAATGTCAATGATATGAGATGATCGTGATTGATTTTACAATGAGAGACCCCTTGGTTATATAGCCAAGGTGAGATGCAAGATGTCATAGGATTATGACAAGTTTCTTAATCATATGACATGAGACAACTAATCACACTTACCTAGGTTCACATGTAGTAGTTGTCAAAAGATAAGATAACAATTAATGAAAACTAACATCTTCTAGAAAGATTCCTTCATATGACCTAAGTAAACTTAACTAAGATGTAAATAAGTCCCCTATTAATGAATGAACTAGGTACAAGACTTTATTTACACCAACACCCCCCCTTAAGTGCAACTTAGGGAGTAGCAGATTATTATGCAAATGACACAAAGATGCAAGAATGGGTCCCGGCTACTAGGCCATGTTAGGTATCCATGTACATATGCAATGCAAATGATGCAATCTCTCACAAATAAAGAAAAGGAGAAAACCCAGTGGGACAAAACTCCTCCCCAAAAGAGAGATGAAATACAAAATAGAAATACACTCAATGGTGCATGAGAAGGTAAAAACCCCATGTGAGGAAAAAGACCCCCCCATAAGAGAGAAGTAGAAGAGAGACAATGTAGCCCCCGCCAATGTTGAGTCTCCTGCAATGATGGTAGAAGCTCGACATTGAATGTTGAAGATGATCCAATCTCGCCGAACAACGTTCCTCCCCTTAGGAAGAAACAAAACCATGGATGTATGCAGGATGTTAAGAAGATGGAGAATGTATGATGATGTCTTTGAAGCATGCTCCATGTCGATGTCGAAAGCTGACACACTCCAAATAGGCATTCTAGGCCACACTGTTGAAGAGGACAATCCAACATCTAGTAGAGAAGAATGTAGAGCATATTCCAAAGACAAGGATATCCCCTCTGAAGACAAAGAAGCCTCCTCAAAATTCTATCCAAAAGTATCCACACTCACGCCAATCTGTGAAGAATGATCATGTAGAGAATGAACAAGAGGGTCAAGGTGTTCCCTCACAACAACTGAAGAAGGTGCATCTTCATCAAAGAGAAGATGAATGTAATCAATGGTGTCCTCCAAATCTCTAAGATGAGACTCCACAAACAAGTTTGAAATACCTATCAAGAAGCCATCCAAAGTAGCCATATCTGGAAGACTATGTATATCCTGCTGTACTGAATTACAAGTAGCCAAAATTATTGAATCACAAGTATCCTTAGGTACAATAGTCAATGGAGGAGATGAAATGCATCACTTAAGAACTAGATCTGATGTGAGAACTCCCAAGTTCAAAAAGCCAAATGTCTCCTCTGAATCATGGTTCATATGATCAACAGTCAAAGAAACAATGTCACCATCAAAAGCAAACTGTGCAAAGGTATACAACCGAGATGAATGATCAACCACCCTAGTAGCAATGATCTCCCGAGTCTCAAAGTCTCGAATGATAACCAAATCAGGAGTGAACTCCACAGTTCTCCCATCTCCACCATGTGTAATCTGATAAATGGAAAGAAGATTGTTCGTCAAATGAGGAACACACAAGACATCCTGAAAAGTGTTGTCCCCAATGCTAATAGATCCCTTCCGAAGTACACTCATGTATGTATTGTTTACCATCAAGATAGGAGACATAGTATAAGGCTGAAATGAAGAGAAGATAGTCTGTGAAGATGCCATATGATGTGATGCTCCTAAATCTAGAAGCCATTTCCCTGATCCTGGACCTGAATGAGCATAAAGAGCTTGTCCTTTATATCCTAATGTAGATGTTTGACCTTTGTTCTTTTTAGACTGTTTTGAAGTAGAAGGTGAAGAAGATTCAAACATTCTAGAAGGAAAATCAATGTGATTCCTTTTGAGAAGAGTTTTTAACTCATCAATATCCTTCTTATAACAATAGTGTTCTTCATGTCCATCCTTCTTGCAATATGCACAAAAAGGCCTCTCCTTCTTAGATGATTCTCCTTTTGAAGATGATTTCTTCTTTGATTGATCTGAATGTGGAATTACTTGATCTGAATGTTGATTATTCTTTGCTTTCTTCTATTTCTTATCTGATTCTGATTCTTTCACCTAACTAACCAACAATGCCTGAGATTTAGAAGTCTTGATGAGACCCATTGAGATAAGCTTTTGTTGCTCATGTATCAACATCTCAAAAAATGATGCAAATGAAGGTGTAGTATATGCAAACCCCATAGTTAATCTATGAGTATGAAAGCTAGAAACAAAAGAAGCATAATCAGGACCAAGTTTTTTCATTGTATTGTAGACCAACTAGATGTCCTTATCAATTCCACATGCTTTACATTGCTCTCTTAGATCATTAACCTTAGTGATGTAGTCCTGGATGTTGTCAAATTTCTTAGGATCAAGATTCATCAAATCATTATCAATTTGATATCCTCTTACTTCATTTGTAGTGCCATACAATGTTTTCAATTTTTCCCAAGCTTCATGAGAATTTTTACATGATTCAATTTGGAACAACAAATCTTGAGAAACAAGTCTACGAAGACACCCAAGAGATTTGGTATGTTTTATTATCCATTTTAACTTTTTATCTGCATCTGTAGGTTCAGGCACCTTATTTTCAACATATAGAGAGTGACCTTCTTTCATTAGAATACTCCATGCATTTTGATGCCATATTGAATAATTATATGATGTGAGCAAAGGAACCTTAGAATGATCCATGAGAATGAGAGAGCAAAAGCAAACAGATCAAAGACAATGCACCAAGCGACCCCCCCCAAAAAAATCACTCAATCAAGAAACCCCCCAAGCAATATATGATTTGGCACTTTATATTTAGTGCATTTACAATTGCTAGATGCCAAAAACAGCAAGCTAGACTTGATCTTAGTGCTTACAGATGCCAAAATAGGCCATAGTATCAAATAAAAAATTTGGTACAAAATGAGATCAATATGATCCTACCACTAAGAATTACACAAAAAATCATGCACTTTAAAAAAAAACTGCACTTAAAAATGTTACCGTAGGAGCAAGTTATGACCTCCCGAAGTTCCTAAAATGAGGACGAAGCAACAACACCTATGAAAATCTGAAAATTCTAGAAAAACCAAACACCAAAACTAGAAACTGATTGCACCACTGTGTAGAGCACGAAAAGTTAGCCCAAATAACAATAAAAAAAAATCATTGAAAAAGGATCTCATATGACTGAGATATTAGCATTCAAAGTTCACCTTCCAAAATTAAATTGCAAACCGTGAGGGGTCAAAACTTTTAAACAGGCACTGACGCAGAGTTGACCTCAACAAATCAGGATCTTAAATTTGACGGTTTCCCACCTGTCAATAGGAAAAGTGCCTCCCCAAGACTAAATTTGACGGCCCGCAGAGAATATTCTTCAATTCTTGAGCTTAAAAATGATGGTCCCATGCCCATCACGTTGGTTGAATTTCCTATTCACCAGATTAAAGAAAAGAGAGCCCGCCGGTAGAATTTGTAGCTGGCCGCCCGTGGAATAAAAACTACCCATCAACTTTTGATTATTGTTGGCCATTGGATAGAAATAGGGGGCGGCGGGGGCCATGGCTGAAGGCCACGTGGCCTCTGCCAGTCATCTGGTACCTGTAGGTACTCTGCAGGTGATAGGTCGCAGTTTGCAGACTTTGTCTACCTTTTTTTTTTTTTTTTAAAAAAACTTTTACAATTGAAATTTAATCACCGAAATTAAATTTAAAAAAAAAAATTCAAAAGAAAATTCGGTTAAATAAAATTATACTTTTTTTCAGAAAATCATACCATCGATGCAATGATGGCGACCCGGGGGCCGTACAGCGCCTTGAGCAAATTTTTTTTTGCCTCACTGGACAACTACTTCGATTTGGACAATTTGATAGTCAATCTTAGGGTTTCTGGCCCTTCTGGACGTGATGGCAAGGTCGGATTTGACCCAAAATGCTCCAAAATTGTAGCTACCTTATGGATCTGGCAACCACTCTTCAACTTCAAACCCTCTTAGATTTGGCCTCGTATGTCCGATTTGGACAAAGCAAAAGGAAAAATCGACTTTCTCAAACATTCCAGACACAATGGTGAGCTTAGATTTGACCAGCAAGCTCCAATATGAACCTGCAACAAAGATCCAAAAATGGAACTCCCCCAAATCTAGAATCTCTCTTCAGAAAAAGACTCTCCAATGGCACCCAACTCGATCTGATACCATGTTAGAATTGGCTATGGATGCCAAGATCTATGGACCAAATGGAAAGCACAAAAAAGAGAGATGAATATGACAAGAATAAATTGTATTCAATGTCAATGATATGAGATGATTGTGATTGATTTTACAATGAGAGACCCCTTGGTTATATAGCCAAGGTGAGATGCAAGATGTCATAGGATTATGACAAGTGTCTTAATCATATGACATGAGACAACTAATCACACTTACCTAGGTTTACATGTAGTAGTTGTCAAAAGATAAGATAACAACTAATGACAACTAACATCTTCTAGAAAGATTCCTTCCTATGACCTAAGTAAACTTAACTAAGATGTAAATAAGTCCCCTAGTAATGAATGTACTAGGTACAAGACTTTATTTACACCAACAGTTTCAGATCAAGGGAGCTCAGATGTGCCATGCATCTACCCTGGATTTATTTTATTGCTTCTCTATTATTTTTTGATTTCTCTTAAAATGAGAAACTGGTTTTATTGTAAAGGGTTCTGATTTCTGGGAAGGCTCTTAGCTTTAGGTTTTGACCATGAAAGAGGTTATGTACTATGAAAATTAAATGTTGAGGGTAAAGGTCCATATATTGTAATGTTCATGTAACTTGAATGTACAAATTTGATTATATACTATTATGTAATTGTCTCCATGTCTAGGATGTAATACCTTTTGAATTGAAATAACAAAGTTATTGAATTTCTTCGAACACATTTTCTAATTGAGTTGTCTGTTTGTTTGATTTCCATTCAAGGAGTGGTGTAAATGCTTTCAAGTAGGTAATGAGGGTATTATATTTTTAGATGGATTACTAAGTATGATTTCATGATAGACTTAAGCAGACCTTTCTATCATAATGTGGTAGAAGCTTGAAGGTCATCAAGATTATGTAATAGTATTGTGATAGTATGTGCATGATATGTGACTCCATAGCCCAAGGTAGGAAATGGTCCAACAAAGTCTTATTTCCCAATCTTCAGAAGCAATCACAAATTCAAAAAAAATTAAAATGCTTTTGTTCTATGTTTGGTTTTTGGAAGTGCAATGTGCTTCTGTATTCTCATGCTCTAAATTTTGAGTGTTGTGAAGGATTGGCCATCCTTTTGAAATATTCCATTTATTGAGAACTTACATGAGAATTCATCTGCTAGTTACAATGTATATTGTTATTGGTTGCATAAATTAATAGGTACATTGTGTAGGATTACCCTCCTAGATTTTGTAGAGCCTAAAGTGTAGGGGAGAAAAGTGTAGAATCCATCTCTCATTCGTTGGCCATTAATATTGAAGTTATTAAGCATAAGGAATGGCTATCCTTTAGAGGATTTTAAAGGTTTTAGCTGGAAAAAACACCAACAGATTGGCGACTCTACTAGGGAACATCAGAAGAATATCCATTTAGAAAGAGTCAAGAATTTGGTGAATCTGAACATTTGGTTCAGATGTTGAAGTTTTGAGACTTGAAAGTGGTTTTGTCGTAGAAAATTTAAATGAATTTATGTGTGAATCTATTGTTCGAGAAGACCCAGAAGAGAATCAATCTTTGAAAGAATTTCATATTGTTTGAAGTTCAGTCCTTAGTGAAAAGAGGTGGTGACTCTGTCTAAAGAACTTGATGAAGATGTTAAGAAATTTTTAGATCTACTATAGCACCCCTCCGATTTGCTTATATTTTTAGACAATGCTTTTACTTTGATAGACCATGATATTGTGTTGTTTTTATATGATTGCTGACATTGGAGTGATGATGGTTTTTATATTTAGATGTGATGGTACACTATATGGATGATTATTGACATGCTTTCTGGTTAGCATAGTTGATAATTTGAGTTAATATTGATATATGCTTATCTGTAGTTAATTGATGTTTTAGTTTCGTCAGTTTTTATCTGACACTGTATTGGTGAAGGGAACGGGATTGCATCACTCGCTTGCGAACACCCTGTGATTCTGTGATTTCCTCTTCACGGTGTGATTGTTTATAATCTGTATACATGTATGATATATGTTTTATTGCGGGATTGTAGGTATAGGACATCGAATCCACCCAAATTCATAGGTTTCAGTGTGTCCATTGCCCAACAGAATAGTTGATTGGGAGATAGTAACGGGGTTTCCTTGTCAAGCCACAACCCTAGTCACAGTGTGTCATCAGTCCTTGTTTCAATATGCTTTGTTGTTATGTTGTCCATGTTTTCCTTGTCATTTATTTATTTTGCAAGGTATGTTCTATGGGAAATCAATGTTGATTAATGCTTATAATGGTTTTTAGTGATTATTTAATTAATTTTGATTAATGTTTTTGATTATGGAACAAACAGATTTTAGAGGAAACCCGAAACCTTTAATAGTAAGAAAGAGTAAGATATAACATTAATATAGCATAGACAAAAAATAGGACACTGCCCACAAAGAGATACACAGAAGAAAACCAGGGTAGTAATGACAAAAAAACTGACAAAAAACCAGAAAACAACCGACAACTAGGCCAGGTTTCGAAGAATCTCTACCACTTCCTGCTCTAGATTGTTCATGTTGAGCACAAACTTCTTGATCTCCTGGATGTTGACCAACGCTTGTTCAACCTTCCTTTTCAAATTAGCTTTGTTCATGTTGCTCGGTCCCCCACTATCCGGCTGCCCTTCCTCATTGTCCAAGTCGAGAAAAACAACAGTTTTAACTTGATGGGATTTTTCCAGTTTGTCCACCATGGTGTTCATGGTTTGTGCGGTTGATTTTAGAATTTTATGGTTCATGATCATCACTTTGTGGAGAAAACTTTCAATGTTCCTCAATTGTTCCTCCATATCCGCCTGCTTACCATAGTGATTGCCTTTAAAATCCTATAATTCCTCCACCATTTTCTTGAGGCATTCCACCATATACTTCTTCTCCTCTTCCGTCCACAACCCAGCAGCCCGACCACTTCCACTACCTATATTGTTATCCTCCATGGCTTTCTCCAGTTTGCTACTCATGGCTCTGTGATTTAACTTATGAGCCTAAAAGTATCCACCGCCCCATTGCGGGCAATAGCAAGCACATTAGTGGGAAATTCGCGTTCCTCTTTGAAATAGTGATCCCCTACCTTGAGGTCCATAGGGAAGCAAGATCTCTTCTTCTTTTTCCATCGTAGGATAGTTGGAGTACTCAAACAACAAATTCGACTGTTGTTCCTCTTCATTAACATCATAGGAGGGGTCCTCCAACATTTTTCTCTTACCCTTTTTCAAAGAAAAATCCCTAGGTTTACTCTTGTCCTTGTCATCAACCCTGACCTTAGCGGATTGGGGAGGCAGAGCCGGCATAGCTTTCAAATGATCATAAATGAGGACAAGCAAACCTTCATGAAGGATAGGATACCTAATAGGGTTGTTTATGGTTTTTCAGACTAGTATTCAGAGAAGAAGCTAGATAAAAAGGAAACAAAATCCTATCCTGGTGCCTGAAATGATTTAGCAGGATGAAGTAATACCCGAAGACTCTGGTATAACGCCCATCCAAAGTGACATATTCCATCGACACATTCAAAAACCTCCTCCAATGCAAAACAATACTATCCGTGTCGAAGTAGCTTCTGGAGGTCCTACATAATTCCTCCTCTGCCTCCGACTTGGGGAACCTGCTAATAGCTTCATCAGACTGCTTCCTGTCCCTATATAATTTAATGCCCTCCATAGATAGACCAGTAACCTCAGCAATCAATTGTTTGTTGATAGTAACATGTCTGTCGAACAAGTTAATCTCACCATTATGCCAATATTTCTCAAAAACCCTCGTAACCTTTGGGTCCCAGCCATGGAACTTTTCAATGTAAACAATAATGCCACCATTCTTCAGCTTCTTCCATAGCTTAGAATTTCTTTTCAACTACTCACTGCTAATTGGTTCCACTCTGCGACTTTTGCCACCCATTGTTCCGCCAGCAAGAAAGGAATAGTCCAGAACCCTATGGAAACAAACAACTAAAATGCCCAGAAAGCATGTGAAGTAAATCACATGCAACCAGGGGATGAGATTATTATCCCTCAACCAACTCAAAATAATAATTAAAACGCAGTCATGAGACTACAGGGGAGGACACTCAGCCATCATTCGAAAGAATGGGAAATTGCACTTACTCATGGGTACGATCATATGTCATCAGAGCTTTGACGTCAACCTCCAACTCATCTTGCCCCTGCTAGATCACCTTACTCAGAGCCTTGACACCTTTGTTGGCAAAGAAATCCACCACCATATTTATCTCATAGTAAACATGCTTTATGAAACTTTTTTCAAAGGTATTAATTATTTACTTAGAGAGATCAATCCAATTTTGTATTGACCATGAGGGTTTCTGGCATCCCTTTAAGCATTGGATGATATTGTTGGAGTCACCTTCAATCCAGACATATTTAAACTTTAATTGGCTAGCCAGTTTTAATGTCTGGAAAACACCCGAGGCTTCCGCCACATGGTTGGTCTGAGTGCCTAAAGGAACCTCCATAGCCGCAATAAAAGCACCATTTTCATCCCTTATCACCCTACCACACCCGACAGGCCCAAGATTTCTGTTGGCCATGCCATCAAAATTGATTTTGACCCAGCCAGTGGGGGGAAGACTCCAGCATATGCCCTCTCTAGGGTCGTTAATACTTTTAGACATATTAAGCATTTCCACATTGATCTTCCAAGCCTCCACAATTCTACAATCATACTCCTGCATACTGACCTTACCTTTGCCTTTCAACTTCTTGTTAAGCAGATTAAAGTTTTCACCCACAACTCTAGTAATCTTTCCAAACACCACTTCCTCCAAGAGAGCAGTATCTCTAAATACTCTATTATTATGTTCTTTCCATAAACCACAGGAAAGGTGAGGAAAGATATAATTCCAGAGTAGATTCAGGGCCCAATTCTTTGATGGGGCCTTCCATTGGTTATAAAAACCCACAATAGTTCCAGGAAAAACCCAGCTGAGATCCCACATTCAAAGAAGCCTACACCATATGGCATGAGCAAACAAACAAAGAAGAAATAGATGAGAAGAGGTCTCAACCTCAGCACAACATAGATAGCACCTGTTAGGAAAGGAGAACCCCCTCTTATGAATATTATCATTAGTAAGCTGCTTATTCTGAAGAAGGATCTAGGCAAACAAATTAACTTTCAGAGTAAGGTTGTTCACCCACACCTTATCCCAATCATGGACATCAAATCTAGAGTAACAAGAAGCCACAACAAAAGAAACAGACTAGGTACCAGAGGGAAAAAGCTTCTAGACTAGAGTGTCCTCCCTCCCTTGAGAATTAATCTTGATAGAATTAAGAACCTGCAGAGGTTGAAGATCCTTGCTGATAGCAGATATCTAAACCCATCGATCATTCCTCCAATAATCCCCAACCAACCAACCAAACCTGGACTTGCAGTCCTCCATATAGATACTATAGATAGGATTATTACACAGACACTCCTTTCCAATCCACTTATCTTCCCAGAACTGAATTTTCTACCCATCACCCACCTTCTAGAAGGCTTCTTTACCAGCCAGGTCTCTAACTTTAATGGTATTGTTCCAAAGAAAGGAACTAGAGGGAAGGTTCTAAGAATTGAGGAAATCTTGAAGGGAATTAACCTCCCTCAAGTATTTTCTACGCCAAATAGAGTTCCACTCCCGAATGTCCACAAAAGTTCTCCAAACTTGCTTATCCAAGAGTGCTTTATTAAACACTTTGATGTTTCTAAGGCCAAGGCCTCCAAGCATCCTGGTTCTACACACTCTCTCCCAAGCCACCAACAAAATTCTCTTCTTCTCCTCCACCCCCAACTAGAGGAACCGTTTCTGGATCTTTTCAATAATATCAGCGAACTTAGCAGGAATCTTGAACAAACTGAGAGCATAAATGGGCAGATTCTAAAGAGAAGCCTTAAGTGACAGAAATTTACCAGCTTGACTCAAAAGGGTGCCTTTCCAACTAGCTAACTTCCTATTGAATCTATCAACCAGAGAAGCCCAGAAGGATTCCAGAGGTTTGCACCCTAAGGAAGGCCCAAATAAGAAGGAAGGGGATGAACACCACAGCCAATGATATTAGCAATCTTCCTCTTGTAAAGTGATTAATTTTGATTAATGTTGTTAGGAGTTTTATATTTGATTTAATTAATTAAATTTATTTAATTTTGTAAAGTGATTTAATCTTTGAAATTAAATTTATTTTATAAAGTGATTAAATTAATTAGATTAAATTTAATTAGAAATTAATATGTGAATTATGAATTACTAAATTTCTTAAATATCTTGTAATTATCTTAGAGGAAATATCTGTGAATTCGTTGAAAAGATATTTTATTTGTGACATGTGCTAGAAAAATTCAACATTGTTGTTGGGAATTAATTCTCAGAGAGATTAATTGCATTAGCTATAAGAGGAAAGAGGCTATTTCACGACAATGAGAAAATATATTTTGGAAGTTGTTGAAAATTGAAGGGGAAGTTGTTGAAAATTATTGTGGAAAATTGGAAAAGAAGTTCTCGAGAAATTTTGGCTCTGGTTTTGTTTTTATCTTTCTAGAAAATTGGATAATTTGGAAGAAGCTTTGGTAAATTGGAATCTGAAGGCGAAGCTCTACTTCAAACATCATTTCCTCATGCATCCAGAAACAGGTTCTTTAAATTGTTTTTATTGTTATGCAAATTGGAAAGATTGCCTGCACAAGAAGAATACGTTATCTGTGTAGAAGCTTTGATATATATTTTGTAAATTTGAAAGATTGTTGTGTTTGTAAAATTTCCATGAAAATTATAGAGCTTCTGTAGAAATTGATTTTTTTTAAAATAGAATACCTAGAAATT
>VDFB02229509.1:0-21503 GCA_007258455.2 Sequoia sempervirens
AAAAAATGTCCACTTTGTGGTCTCGCATTGGAATGACCATGTTAGGTGCTCCAGTGTGAAAAGACCAACACATTTCATGGTGACAATCACACCATGTTTCATGCCCTATCGACCCTTCTAATAAAACATTTTATGCATACTTTGACAGTTTAAAGTCAACTGCAAGACATATCAGGTGTCAAATGTTGACAGTTCAACATCCGTAAAGTTGTCAATTTCACATGTTCAATTCACTACTCTGCACTTTGCAGTTGTGTAGTTCAGAATTCCACTCGACACCAAGACATTGTAACGGCTAGAAGGTGAGAAGTTTTATCTTCCTAACCAGATATTCTTCCATTTTCTAACAGACAAAAACCATAAGATTAGTCGAGTTGGAGACAGAGGCTTCCAAAGACCTGAGATTTGAAAGTCTCGGAGGGCTTCTACACCCGTGAGTTTTGGAGCTCTCAAAAAAGGCTTTTGGACCTTTGTATTTTTGAAGCTCAATAGCATCAGGCTCCAGAAATTAGGGGCAACAATAACAAGGAATTGAGGTAACATAGACTGTAAATAATCAACAGAAGGCCCAGAAGTCAAGCTAAATGTAGTAGAGAACGCATTACAATTTGAGATCGAGGATATATATATATAAAGATAGTTTTTAGGTCATCGTCAAGGGAGACAACAATTGTGTATGAGAACTTTATATATTTCCTATTCGCTTTGAATATAATAAAGGCTTCCAATATTTGTTGTACAGTCTAGCGGAGCTGAGTGTTTAAGGGTTGCTTATTTAACCTATCACCAACTTCTAAATTTGAATTTCTTTAACAATTTAATATATTTCTTCCAATTTAAAAACCAAACTACCCATTTTAAAGCCTAATTGTTTTTCTTTTAAAATTACAGCTGTTGAAACCCTAAGCAATCAGGAACCCTGTAAAGAGTCCAGCAAGCTAAATCTATAACAAATGCAACTTCTAAACTTAAGAAATGGAGTAAATAAATAAAAACAGAAACCTGGAGGTATTGTTCCCTGGGAGTGCCATATTTGCCCGTTCGCTGCTTCTGTCTCTCCTCATTAGTGAACATTCTTGCTGGACGCCTAAACCTCCATGCGCCAAAACAAAAGCCTTCTGCATTTGTAATGCTTACCCTTTAAAACAAAAAATAATGGAAAATGGATGTTAACCCGTAATACTCTCAAAGAGATTTTGAATATGATGGTCTCGACCGTTTATTAAATTCCGGTCCTATTTTGCACCTTAGTAAAGCTAAGTTAGGCCTCTACACTTGATTTTTTTATTTTTTATAATAGGCAGCAGTTGTATTATATGAGGGGATGATGGTGCAATAATACTAAGAGAAGGAAAGTTTGTTTTTATTTTTATTTTATTTTTAAAAAGCTTGTAACATCTATTAAATATAATATTATAATTTTGTCAATTTATTAATGTATTCAAATATGTATCATCAATTATACAATCGTCACAAATGAAATAGATACAAATCTTTTATTCTATTTTTCTAGCACCAAATATGTATTACAAATATTTTGTATATTTTGCAAACAAATTTGTATATTTCAAACTACACTTCCTTACCATGTTTACTTTTATAGTGTATTCTATTGGCGTAACCCTTGCACCCCCGCTGGTGCAAGTGCTAGTTTATAATAGCAAATGTATTATATGAAGGGATGATGGTGCAATAATATTAAGAGAAGAAAAGTTGTTTTTATTTTTACTTTTAATTTTTTAAAGCTTGTAACGTTTATTAAATATAATATTATAATTTTGTCAATTATTGATATATTCAAATATGTTGTACAATTTTAAAATGGATAATGGATAAAAGATAGTGTTAGAATTTAAAATTTTCATAATAAGGATGAATAATGAATTCGAGTATTGGTAAAAGGTTAATATTTTGCATTCAAAATTTTATAAAATGTCATTATAAATAAAAAATTATTGGCAAAGTTTCACTTTGTTGATCTTGAAATACCTTGTTTTCCTTTAGCTTGCTACATCATCTGTGAGCAACTTGATCAAGCTCTAAAAGAAAATGATTTAAGAGATTAATAACATTATCACCACACTTGATCTCATTTGCATCATGTTGCACCACACAACACATCACATGCTTCTTCAACAATTAACCTTGCTTATATATCCTCCACAACCTCAAAAAAATTCTCTATGTTAGCCTTAATGAAACGTATGCACCTCAAATGTGCAACCACTAAATAGGTTTGCACCAAACACTTTCATAGTGGAAAGAAGTGAAGGCAGACCATTCCCAAGGTTAACTAGGACCCAAATCTACACTGACACACTTCATCACGCTTCCACAAACAACAAACAACCTATGCAATTAGCACTAACATGCCAAGTCGGTCAAACCTGCACTAACACTAACAAGCGACCACATACACACTTCTCCAAGTTTGAAAAATACCAAGCAGACCACAAAGCAACACTCCACAATATCCAAGAATATTCAACATCGTCAAAATATCCAACACCACTGATGCAACCACCTAAAACTGAAGAACACATTCATTTTGTGCAACCAGACATACTCCCACAAAACACAACTTAAGAACCCAAGCTTGTGAAACTATTAAACACCACATACTCTAGGGAAAGGTAGATACAAGAAATCTTATCACATTCCCAAATCCTCAAGATAAGAAACAACAACGCGGAGAAATGGGGAGCAATTCCATTTCTCCCAAACAACCTTCTTCATAAGAAACACACTGTCAAACACAAATTCTTTTGTCACACGATCCAAAACCTGAAACTTTGTATATAGTACCTTTGAACACCTCTGATTATCACATCCAAACTACACAAGCATATCTTCAACCATGAAGAAATATGGAGAACAACACTGAATACACCGTTGTCACACTACACACTCTTTTATTCAAATTTTCTCAAAAGCACTTGCAAACCAAGTGAACCAATTGCATCAACAATTCCACAAACACCTAATAAACATATCTACAACATCTGCAACACCTACTCAATACCACAAACACTTCTCAGCATGATCATACTGTTGGGAATAAGATGCCATTTAATTGCAATCCTAGACATATTTCATGTATCTCCTAAGTCCTTGAAAAGTGTTCCCCAACACTAGGATTAGAGAGAGATTAAATTCCAATGAAATGGACATGTAAATTGACATTTGTAATTATTCATGTAAGTGATAGGAACATGTGGGGATGCCCAATAAGAGCTCCTACAAAATAAGAGCACATGAGGTTCCCACATGGAAGGTGGAACCCACCTTGCTTAAGTTAACTATTTGGAGGATTGATAACACTTTACTAATGCATGTTTAGATCCTACAAGTTAGGGGTTGATATTTACATGAATTGAGTTTAGTTCAGTTCAGTTCAGTATCAGTTCAGTTCAGTTCAGTTCAGTTATGGTTTGGTTCTCTTCATTTGCATGTAGTTAGTTTCAGTTGAATGCTAGTTGACTTCAGTTGACTTGAATTGCATGACTAATGACTTCAGTTGCATGACAAATAACAAGTGGATACATTCAGTTAAATGGGGATGATCAATCATGCATAATGTTTGCATGAATTAGTGGAGAGATATGTTTCAGTTAACTAAGATTGACTTGGAACCACCTTGGGCACCCAAGTTGGCATCTTTGAGTTAACACCTTTTGCATGAGAAGATATTTACAAGGCTCAGTTAAGTGGGCCCATTCTTGGGCACCAACTTTAAGGTGATGCTTGCAAGATATTTTCTTGACCAACGATTAGTCAAGTGTTTAGTTTGGGGTGCCTAAATTGAGGAGACTTTGGTTTTGACTTCATGTTATAGTGTGGAACTCTACTTGCACAATCTATGGATGGATTTATGAGAGGAGCTTTATGCTCTTGGTTTGATCAACTCTTTAGAGTTTACAATGCTCATAATTGTCTATTTATTGCAATAATTGCATCAGATTTTGTAATCTTGATAGCAAGTTAGCAAGGTTAACAGGTTAAGCTTGTGCATGTGTGAGGGTTTGAAGCATGGCATGGGATGTGTGGATTCATGCTTGGTCACATGGAATGCATGGATAGCTTGTGTTGCATAAAGCGTATGAGAGTTTTGTGCAGGTTGTGAAGAAGGATTGTTGAAGGCAGGGAAGCATATCAATCAAGGATTGATACAATGTTATTGTAATATTTTCTAAGGTTAAATAATACAAGCACTATTAATTCTAGTGGTGGAGTTTTTTCCCAAAAGGGTTTCTCCACGTATATGTTGTGTCACTTCTATCTTCTTGTCTCATTCTTCTACAATCTTATGTCTCTTTCTACAATTGATAAAATTGATCTAAACAGATTAATCATACACAAATAATTGTATCAAAGAACACTTAATTAAATCTATAGTATAATAGTTTTACAAGTTTTAAGCTACAATTTCACCTTTGGTTTCAACACATACTAGGGGTTGATATCAAACCACAACACAAATGACAACGTAGTGCAACATTCTCTATCAAACTCCAATAATCTCCATGCATTGAGTTTGATCACATCAATGTGACATCAAACCACAACACATCCATACTAGGGGTTGACATCAATGACAACACTAATGACAGTACCAACAATCTTGAACAACTCTAAATCTCCAACAATCTCCCCCTTTGTCATTGATGACAACGCTTGCACTAAAAACCATCAACAAAAAAAGTAATTCTACAACTCCAACACTTAGACAACTCTCCCCCTATCTGGGACATTCCTTACACTTCTAGCACTTTCTCAAATTTCACTCTCTTTCCCTTTCCTTCATTTTTGTTCCCCTTTCTTAAGGATTTTTTCAAACTTCAATCGTTCTCCCCCTTTGACATCAATGGAAAAGGGCAATACCAGCACACTACTTTCTCACTATTGCTCTCTTACCACTACACTCTCTCTACTTCTCTCTTTCTTCTACACTCTCCTTTCTCCTTCTCTCTCTCTCCCTTTGAGGAACAAGATATGCTCCCCCTAACTGCACTAACCAAAGAAACCACTACCTACTCCCCCTAAGAGGTAGCCCTCATCATTCCAAGACAAAATAATGTATCTTGAATTGCTCCCCTAGACAAATGCACCACTTATGCATCTAGATGAAAGAAGAAGGGGCAATAACCCCTAACTTCTACCATAAATACTCAAATGTATCTTTTGGAATAGCCTTTGTGAAAATGTTTACAACTTGGTCCTTTGTAGGCACATACTCCAGCTTCACCTCATTCTAGATGCAAATTTCTCTCTTAGAAAGTGATACCGAATAGAGATATGCTTTGTCTTTGAATGTATTATTGGGTTTTTTGAAATATTGGTAGCACTTGTATTATCACACAAGATAGAAACAGGTTCATCATATGACACTCTAATATCCTTCAATTTCTTCTTCATCCATAGTACTTGTGTACAACATGATGTTGTTGCAATGTATTTTTCCTCTATAGTAGATAATGACATTGAATCCTACTTCTTACTCAACTAAGAAACCAACTTGATTCCAAGAAAGAAAGCACCTCCACTTGTACTTCTATATAAGCACTCAAAGAGAAATTAGTATCCTTGAGATACCATAGACCAAAGTCTGGAGTGCCCTTCAAATATCTAAATATCCTTTTGACTGTTGCCACATGTGATTCTCTAGGATCTTGAAATCCTGCCACAAGATAAACTATATGCATGATATTTGGTCTAGTAGTGTAGTAAGATATAGCAGTCCACCAATCATTGATCTATACTTGCCTTGATCTATCTTAGGAGGTTCATCATTTTTGCTCAAATTGCAATCAGTAACCATAGGAGTACATACTAGTTTAGAATCCTCCTTTCCAAAATTCTTCAACATTTCCTTGACATACTTTAACTATGAAATGAAAATATATTTTCTTGATTGACCGATTTGTAACCCAAGGAAGAAATTCATCTCCACAAACATTGACATCTCAAACTCTTTTTACATTTGCTCTACAAATCTCTTACACATACCTTCATTTCCTCCAAATATTATGTCATCAACAATCACAACCACAATCAAGATTTGATCTCCCTCAACCTTGAAGTAAAGATTGCTATTTGTAGTACCTTTTTTGAATCCCTACTACAACAAGTATCTATCCAATCTTGCATACCAAGCTCTAGGAGCTTGTTAGAGTCCATACAATGCCTTTTTTAATATGTAGGCCATATCAACATCATTTTATAACTGAAAACCTTTTGATTGTTCAATATACACTTCTTCTAACTCACCGTTCAAGAAGGCAGAATTGACATCCATTTGATACACCTTGAAGTATTTATATGCTGCAAAATCCAAAAACATTCTAATGGCTTTCATTCTTGCCACCGAAGCAAAAGTATCTTCAAAATCTATTCCTTCCACTAGTAGCCCTTACACACAAGTCTAGCCTTATTTTTGACAGCCTTTCATTCTCATTCAATTTGTTCCTGAAAACCCATTTAGTTCCTATCGCATTCTTCTTTGCTGGTCTTGGGACCAATTCCCAAGTTTGATTCTTCTCAATCTGTCTCAACTCTTCTTTCGTAGCTTTGATTTAGTTCTCATACTTGCATGCTTCAATTACTATTTTAGGTTCTACTTATGAAAGTAAACAAAAATTTTCCTGTTCTTTTTGTCATAGAAGCTTTTCTCCTTGTCAACACACCTTTGATCTTATCTCCAATGATTTGATCTTCAGAATGATTATTATGCACATACTTAAGAGTCTTAGGGATTTTTTTGGAGCTTCTTCCTCTTCCACTATTATCTCTTTTTATTTTTCTCCATCTTTTTCTTCTCCATTGCAAGGGGGTTCACTAGATTCATATCCTTCTATTAACATAAAACTTTGGTGTGGTTCTTCATCTACATTAACACTTGCACTTTCAACAATATTCTTCAACCTTTTGTTATAGCATTTGTATGCCTTGCATTTTGTAGAGTATCCAAAGAAGATTCCTTCATCAGATCTTGTATCAAACTTTCCCAAGTTTTCATCTCTCCTGATATAACATTTTCGTCCAAACATCTCTGAAATATTTCATAGTAGGAGGTTTATACCATAACTCATAAGGAGTTTTTTAATTCTTCACTCTTTCTTTTCCTTTGTTAGATATGTATACTACAATATGAATTGCTTCTCTCGAATAGACATTTGGTATATTTGCTTCTTTCATCATGGTTCTTGTTGCTTACTGAATTGTCTCGTTCTTTCTCTCCACAACTCCGTTCATTTGAGGAGTCCTAGGAGCTAAAAAATGTCTCTTTATTCCATGATCTTCACATAAACTATTAAACTCATTGGAGGTAAACTCACCACCTCTATCAGATCTCAAGCATTTTATTTTCAAATCCATTTCATTCTCAACCATAGACTTAAATGCTTTAAACTTATCCAGAGATTATGATTTTTCTTTTAGAAATGTCACCCAAGTCATTCTAGAACAATCATCTATTAATAATGAAATACTTGTCACCTTGAGAGCTTCTTATTATGGTAGGTCTACCTAGAGATTCCACTTAAGGTGGGATTATTACCTCATAAACAAAAGTAGAGGCAGTACAATCCTAAGATTTATGGAACCATTCCTTCAGAGATCCAAAAAAAATTGATCGTCGGGATCATATTTCCTATCCACCATTCAACGTGGATAGCCAATATTGTCCCAATTCATAAGAAGAATGGGGAAATTCACATATGTGTGGATTTTAAAAATTTGAATCACTTATCATTGAAAGACAATTATCCCTTTCCAATGATGGATTAGGTCTTGTAAACAATAACTAGATCTAAGATTCTTTCTATGTTGGATGGTTTCTTAGGGTACAACCAAGTGGAGGTTAGTGCAAATGATTAGCATAAAATTGCCTTCACCATGCCATGGGGTACTCTTGCCTACCGCAAAATTCCATTTGGTCTTATCAACATCAGTGCTACGTTTCAACGAGAAATGCAGTTAGCTTTTCATGATGTCATGGGTAAGTTCATTATTTTTTATCTTGATGATATAACAATCTTCTCCAAGAAATCTCAACAACTTTTTTATCATTTACAACAAGTCTTAGAGAGATGTCGACAACATGGAATTTCTTTGAATCCCAAGAAGTCAATTTTTGGGGTTACGAAAGGAAAACTACTTGGTCACATCGTGTCCAAGAAGGGTATAAAGATTGATCTTGAACAGGTCAAACCAATTCAAGCTCTTACTTTTCCTGTGAGTAAGGAAGTAGTTCATTCTTTCTTTGGAAAGGTGAATTTTCTGCGAAGGTTTGTCCTTGACTTCATGAAAAATACATGTCATATCATGAATATGATGAAGGGAAATACTACTTTTGGTTGGTTTGTGGAAGGTAAAGTTGCGTTCAATGATATTAAAGAAGTTATTGCACATGCACCAATGTTAATCTTCCTAGATTACACAAAGGAGTTCATTATGTATAGTTATGCTTTCATGCGTACACTCTCAACAATTTTGGTGCAATAGAATAGTGAGGGGTTTGAGTCCCCTATTGCATTCACGATTTTTCCATTAAAATCTCATGAATTGAAGTACTCTCAAATGGAAAAACATGCATTCATTGTGGTTAACAAAGTGAAGCATTTTTAGTTTTACATACTTAACAATCATGTCACTACATTAGTGCTTGATTCTACTGTTAAGTCAATCTTGACGCAACAAGAGTTTGGTAGAAAAAGGGACAATTGGATTATCAAAATTCAAGAGTATGACATGGACATAAAGCCCACCAAATTGGTGAGTGGGAAAGGTTTGTGCCAACTCATTGTTGACAACACACTTGATGAAGTTTCTGAGTATGAAGAGGTAAGATCTAAAGATATTCCTACTATTCTTTTCGTTAGTACAACTGACGAATGGTATTCCAATATCGCTTACTTTCTAACATATGGAGAATGTTCAGGGCATTTGACACATAAGGAGAAAAAGACAGTCAATCTTAAGGCATAAAATTTTGTCTTATGGGATAATGGTTCGTACAAAAGGAGCTTGGATGGTACTTTTCTGCGTTGCATTAATAAGGCACAACAAGGAAAGTTTCTAGAATCTTTACATAACTTAGTATGTGGGAGACATTTTTTTGTGTTTCTGACAACTCACAAATTTTTGTGAGCTAAGTATTATTAGCCTACCCTATTTCAAGATGTGTACAATTGGGTGCATAGATGAGAACTATGCCAATAGTTCATAGGAAAGCCTAAGTTGGTTGCTCTTCCACTCAAGCCAGATGTCATTGAGGAGCCCTTTCAGTAATGGGGCATTGACTTCATTGGTGTTGTAAATCCACCTTCAAGTGCAAGAAACAACTATGTTCTCACAACATTTGATTACTTCACCAAATTGGTGGAGGCAATATTGATGAAGCATGCTACTTCAAAGGTAGTTTGCGGATTCTTAAAAGAGTAGCATTTCCAGGTTTAGTGTTCCAAACAAAATTGTACAATGCTACTGCATTCTCGTCAAGTGAGATCATGAAGTTCTATTTTGAACATGGAATCACATTGTCACATTCACCAGATTATTACCTACAAGGTAATGGTTAGGCATAATCCAACAATAATTTGGTCACTATCATCTGCAAGTTAGTTAACGAGAAGTAGCGATCATGGAACAAGGCGTTGTATGATGCTTTGTTGGTTTATAGAATTACCACCAAATGGGTGATAGGCATGTCACCATTCCAACTCTTGTATGGGTTGAATGAAAAAATTCCTTGATCACATTGGAATTGCCTACCCTCAAATCGAATAAGGCCATTGAAAATGAGACATCTAACAGTTCATTCGACAAGTGTATTATGTATCTCTCTAAATTGGAGAAGTATATTCAAGTGGTGAACCATATTGTAGAACAGCAAGATCAAGTACAAAGGCTTTTCGAAAAGAAGGAAAAATCAAGAGATTTCTGTTAAAAATTGAGGTGTTTTCTTAGCTTAATACTTTGTAAAACTTTAAAATTGCTGATCTCTAAATATGCTTTTCCTTTGTTACAGATTCTTTGTGGGTGATTATCTAATTAATTCATTTTATTGTTTGTATAATAAAGATAGAAGTTGTAGAAGAAATATACAGGATATTAGAAAGATAACACAAGCATATACCCTAGAGAAACCCTTTCAAGAAAAAACTCCACCAGAATTAATCTATTATTAAATCTTTTAAGTAGATTACAATAGCTCCAATTCTTGCTTGAGAATGCTTCTTTTGCCTTCACCAAATCTTCTTCACAACTTGCAATAAAACTGATAATAACTCTCTTCAACTTGCTTGAGATAAATAGGCTTTGATCAACTTTGTAAATTCCAATTGAGTTACAATTACAATGCTCAAGCCCTATCCTTAAAAGGTACGCCTATCTCTTCCAAGTAGAGTTTAACCGTGAAGAACAATGTCAAATCCTCGTCTTCATGCATTTGGGCGTCCCAAACTGAAGTGCCAACTCAACCTTTATTTTGTAAATATCTTCAAGGCTTCATCCTCAAAGTAGGCACCCAAGAGTGGTCCCACTTAACTTAGCCTTCTGAAATATCTTACCATGCAAAGGAGTTAATTCCAAGAAGCCAACTTGGGCGCCCAAGTTGGGTCCAAGTTATTTCTTGTTAACTGAAACATTTCTCAACACCATTCATGCAAGAATGGTCATCCCCTGTTAACTAAAGGTAGTCCCTATTATTTGCCATGCAACTCAAGTCATTAGTCATGCATTCCAAGTTAACTGAATTCAACTAGCATTCAACTAAAACTAACTAAAGATAACTAAACCATAACTGAAATGAACTAAACTGAACTAAACTAAACTAAACTGATTTTGAACTGAACTGAACTTCATGCATGCAAACATCAAACCCTAACTCCTAGGATCTTTACATGCATTCAAAAATGTTATCTCTAACTCCAAATAGTTAAGTGAACTCAAGGTGAGTGTCACCTACCATGTGGGTGCCCTATGTGCCCCTATTATTTAGGAACTCATATTGGATGCCTTCACATGCTCCTAACATTTAGAATTAATTACAAATGTCAATTAACATGATTATTTCATCAAATATTAATCTCTTTCTAATCCTAGTGTTGAGTAACACTTTCCAAGGACTTAGGAGATTCATGAAATAAATAATGTTTAGGATTGCAATTAAATGGCATCCTATTTCCAACAATTTATAGGTTGGAGATCTAGTTGTCTTATGGGAAAGATAAGAGAGATCTAAAAGACATGCATGAGAAATTTGATTCATTGTTGTGAGGTCCATTCAAGATTCATCAACTTTGTGGTGAAAATAGTTTCTTGCTTTCATATCAAGACAACACTCCATTTTCACTTCCACATAGTGGACAACATCTGAAGCACTTCAATCAATGAGGTGATAGATGGTTTTTGTAAATATTTGTATAGTCTTTGCGTTTTTTTTTTTTTTTGTCTTTTTTTGTCTTTTTGTTTTTGCCACCCGACTTTATGCCTAAAGGATGGATGAAGGCACTTAGAGACTGGAATTATTCTCCCTTCGATCATTTCAAAGAATGATTGAAGAAATCTCCCCAGCTAGAGCCAACTGTTATCCTTGAATTTAGTTGCTCTTGATTCACGGGATAAACCCTCTAAAACTTATCCATTTTGTAGCCCATGTACTCTAAGCACACAAAATGAGGAAAATCCCAATTTGCCTTCACACATGGTCCCTAGTCTTGGAATGTCCTTTCGCGTGTTAACCTCCATTGGTTTGTCGAAATTCATCTTTTTGTGCAAAACGTGAATTTTAGTTTGTAGGAGTTAGAATTTTTTTTATACTTGTAAGGTCGAGGTTTTTCCCCAACCCTACAAGTAAATGTTGCAAAAAAAATTTTTTTTGAAAGGTCGGTGATTTTTTTGACCTTGCAAGTGGATGCTAACCAAATTTTATTTTCATTAGCGTTAAAAAATGCCGCTCCTACAACTAACACTCACACGAGTGTCATTAATGTCGCATTTTAATGTCTTTTAGTTCGGTTTTTAGACGTTTTTTAAACTCATTTTTATTCTTCATTTCTTTTGTTTTTCATTTGTCTCTACCCTTTGCAAGCTTGTTTGTAACTTGCAACTTTGTTTAAGCATGATCCGTGTCAGATTTCAATTGAGTTTCAAGCTAGGGTTTTTGATCTTTCCTGGGTATGTTTAGATCCTTTCCACCTTTATGATTATTATTGATGCCATTTAAAATGCTTAGGGTTTGTGGTCTAATCATTTTCATTATTTGAAATGGGTTTTTATTTTCATTTTTTAGTTTTAACTTTCTATGCATATCAGTTTTTCCATGATTCTTGTGTGTCTGTAAACCAAACCCTCGTACTTTTCTTTGAACCCACACACCATTGTGTTACATTGTTTATTTCTTGGTTTTTGTATTAACTTGCATGCCCTGTGTTCATATATCTTGTTTCTTTTTTTGTTCTATGTGTGGTTTTTGTTGATTAATTGTTTCTTTGTGTATTTGATCTCATATCTCTATGTAACACAGGCATGAAATTCATTTTTCGCAGTGTTTAAAAAATCTTTGATTTTCCTCATATAGGGTAGGGTTTTCCATGAAATTCCATGATATTTTTCCCTGATGTAAATGACCCTTGTGGGGTCGGTGTTTTCCTTTGACATCACAAGTTTTTTTACATTTGTTTGTCATTTAAAATGGATGTTATCCTTCACACAAGGTGAGGATTTTATCTTTCCTATGTAAACAAGGTTTCCCCTTTTGTGCATCAGCGGGGTTTTTCCCCGACTGGAAAAAGGGGAGAACTTATTAACTTTTTTCGATGGTGTTTATAATATGGAATACCTTTTAGTTGCATGGTCGGGGAATTTCCCTGATCCAATAAATCTTGTGGTTTTGTCTTATAAATGCGGTGAAACGTCCCACTTAAACAAACATAAGTTTGACCCTATAACGCTTTATGAATTTGAAAAGCTTTCCAAGTTACCAATTTGTGGGGTCGGGGTTTTTGCCTGACCTTACAAATAGTTTGAATGTCATTCTTGTAAGTGCACTAAAAATCCCCGCACATGAAAATGATAAGATTTCCCAAATGAAACTTGTATAGTCAGCAAATTTTGCTAAATATACTTGAGTAAACATGTTCAACTTGTATAGTCGAGGTTTTTCCCCGCTAGTACAAGTAATTTCATTAATGTTATACCTCTCTTGTAAGGTCAAGATTTTTTGCTAACTTGACAACAAATATCAAGGTTCACTTATATAATCGTTTAAATTTGATGATTTAGCAAAAAACCAAAGTGATCTTCCAAATTGCAAGATCGGTAATTTTTGTTGTCTTTGCAACAAAGAAACATTCTCCGCACTTGCAATATTGTTAAAATTTAACAATATTGCAACCTTTTGCAAACTCAAATCCACTTGCAATCTCACCAATTTTCAATGCATATACACATTTTTTGCCAAAATTTTCCTAATTTACCAAGTTAACCCATTGCACTCTATTTTTCGTTCCCACCATGCTAAAACCCTAGTTTCCATGCAATCACTCTATTTTTCACCCTTACTGCAATTTCCAAATATGCAAGTTTTTCCTAACATTTCCAAAATGTTAATCTTGTTATGTAGTTTCTTTGGCACATTTTTTGAGATTGTCTCACATCTACATTCCTACAAGGCCATTCTCCTGCCAATGTTAGATCCATCTCCTTCCAAGGGGAAATATATGAAGTACAAATACCAAGGTGTGCTTCTAGCTACAATGGTTTCATCGAATGTTGATGAAATCAAGGATATAGAGATTGGTCATGTGGACATGTCTAAGTTTATTGAGAGAACTAAGAAACATTCCTTAGAAAATGGACTGAAATCAATTATTCATAGTAACATACATCTTGTGGCCTCATTTATAGTAGCAACCTAGAAACTTGAGTTTTTACTACAAGTTGCCTCTCACTACAACAAAGAAGATAGGAAAGTCTGTGATTCAAATGGGAATGTAGTGATGGAATTAGATGCAAAATTCTTCGACAAAGAATTCATGTGCCCAAGTGTTAACACATATGTAGAGATTTCCAAAGAACCCACACAAGCAAAGTATGATAAAGATCCTGATTTTGATAAAAGGATGATCAACAATAAATGGTTGAAGGCCCCTAGACCAGGTGTCACAAGGTGGCCTAAGAATCCTCCTCATAGTGATTTCATGGAAGAGGTAAACGACCTCATTACTATTCTCAATATAACTTACATGTTTTACCTACTTCATCCACCTTTGAGGATTGGATGTTCTTGTACATCAAGATTATCTTTTAAAAGGGAAGCAACAAATATTTTGGGGTGAGGAAATCAATAATGCTCTCCATGATAAATTGACCCAAATGCTTACAACACACAAGTTTTATATGACTTCATAGTTGGTCTATGTTGCAATGACAATGAAGAATTTTCTAGGTCTAACCACCAAGGGAGATAGGAAGGTAACTCAAGTCTATAACTATTTCCCGTAGATTACCCTCAAAGGAAGTATCAATCATTTTAGAACCTAAACAATGCCTTCTTTGCTCCACTCATGTGTGCTTTTGATCCATAATTGGAGAATAAGAGAGTGTCTAATGAAGTGTGGAAAGTGGTAAACAAATATGGTTTCCTTTATCTACCATTTCCAACTTTTACTTATTTGAGAGTTGGATGCTTTGCTAGTTATCCATATATGCGTCCTCGTTATCCTAGCGATAAAATTATTTTGATGGAGTTATGCAAGTAGATCATTGTAATGCTTAGTAAGAAAATGGAATCCCATATAAACCTGGATTCAAATTCCTATTAGCAATCGACAGATACTCTATTCAGACTTCACACAAGGCTAAGGTTGTGCAATCAGAAATGCAATAGGTAACAATAAAATTGTTCAAAGAAATATCTGATTTTGACTATAGAGATATGAAGGACTAAATCAAAATGGATTTCTCTCATGTACATCAAATTGAAGATATATGGGCTGACATAAGGACAGAGCAAGAAATTAGGAAAATGAACTATTACAAATTAACTCTGGACCAGATAAAGGAATTGGATCTTACTGATATCCCTGAAGACATGGAGGATGATGAAAATTTATTGGATCTTGATTATGAAAGAAAGAATATTGTAGATTCACCTTTTTCTCCCATTCAATGGTCCCAAAAAGATGTAATCTCAATCCGAGAGAGGTTTGAACCTATTTTAGCTAACACAAATGTTTGGTTAGAAGAAAGAGGAATACAGTTGAAATATTTCTTCACTAGATTAGAAGATGAGTCACATGGTCAAATAGGTAAGAGGTTTGAATTGAGGACCAAGAAAAAAAATGATGCTCCAAGCTCCAATAGACCTTCAAATCCAAAGATCAAGTTTGTGGTCAAGGGTGACAAGAAGAAGAGCAAGAAATCTACATAGGGGCCATCTACTGAAGCACAAGAGGAGCCTGTGCAGGAAGAGGGGAAAATTGAGGAAGAAAGATATGAGGAATCATAATTGTCTGTTCACAAGAACATCCCTAAGGATCCTCTTATTTCCTCTACTCTAGTTGCCAATGTTTTGTCTATTCCTGCTCCTCCTTCTATGACCTCATCAGTGTCATGTTCTTGTTAATGTTCCTCCTTCAGTAACAAGTGTTGTTGCACCTATTACACGTTGATTCATTATGTGCATTCATCCCCTATCTTAGGGTCACCATTTGAAAGCCCAAAACAAGGTTTAGATAATGTTTCTAGTTCTCTTATGTCTTCACCAAGTTTTTCCTCACCATATTTTTACCTTACATCACATTCAGATTTAGAGTAGTTCCTGAATGAATTTGTTCAAGTGTTTAGTGCTGAAATTCTAAATATCATTTTAACTAGCATTCCTCCCATTGTGACTACCATCTTTGTGAGTGCAACAACTACAACACATACAATGACTACACATCTTGAAGAGAGCTCACCACTCCCATCTTGGTTGTCATCACAAATGTTGAAGAGGAGAAACAAAGCCATCTCTACATATGATTTTGAATTTGCACAACTTACATCTGCCAAGACAAGAACCAAGAAGAAAGAAACAACTCTTTGCAAGATGCTATTTGATAAAGAGGGTAATAAGTATGTAGAGATAGCTCAGCCTCCCTCTAAAAAAATTATGAAGAAGTAGATATCATAGACTACTCTATTACAAGGGTAGAATTGGGAAAGGTAACTCATGAGAGTGCAAAGGTAGATGTTCGATCGCTCTGGATTCTCTCATAGATAAGTTTGACAAGGAGAAGAAGATGAAGGATCACAATAAGGTGAAGACAAAACAATTGACAGTAGTGCTATAAAAGATTACCCAATCTTCTGAATTAGTTGAACCTGAGGCAATTGCTATTGGTATTAAAAATCCTCTCATCCAAAAGGTGGAAAAGGTGCATACTAGGGGTAGAGTGGTCAATGGGTATCTTGAATTCATAATTGCATTGGGAATAGAAATGCTAGGGTCCGCCATGGAGAAGCTGGAAAAGATGGAAGGCATAAAGGAAAAATTGGATGGCATTGTAAACACTTTCTCTTAAGAGAAAGAGAATATGAAAAACAAAGAGCAAGATTGGATCAAAATGAGTAAACTCAAATTGGATAACCTGGAGGAACTTAGGATCATCCCCAATTGTGATGTGTATGTGGAAATTGAAATCTTTGATTCAAAAAGAGTCTGTCCTCACCAACTTACTCAATGATCTACAATCTACACGTGAACTTGGTGAAGAAAATGATTTGAAACTATTAACCAAATTGAAGAAATTCCATGTAAGATGCGAGATGATAGTCGGAAATTACTTCCCCCCAGATAATGTTGTTCAACTATTTTTCAACATGATTCAAAAGGAGTTTGAAGACCAAGCGTTTTTAGTGCCTGTAATGGATCAAATCTTTGATATTCAATTAACTTTGGAGAACTTGAAATAGTACCTTGGGTGACATGAAAAATCCTACAACAATGTCAGAGATTCGATATCAAGAGGTTGTGGCATCGTCAAACATACTGCAGGGCCAGATGAAAATGAAGTACAAAAGATCTTGAAGAAGCATGATGAATTCCTAATGAAGAAGGCTGATCATGCCTTAGTTTAGATTTCAAGTTTTTGTCATTTACAAATGTTTTTAGTTAGTCGAAGACAATTTACATGCCATTTGTCATTTGTAAAAATGTAAATACATGTAACAACAATGAAGTCCTCCAATAATTTTGGACTCCAATGTTGAATAAGTCAAAGTAGTTAGAATTTTCCTAGATTAACTCTTTAGCTCTCATCTATAAATATGAGAGAGCTCTTTTGTAATTTTTACCTTTAATCTTTTGCAACAAAGTGTTGCCCAAATTGAGACTCAACTTTGAGACTTTGTGTTCAAATTGCAAGATCAATTCCAATTAATAAAGGAGGAAATTTTGGTATCAAACTTTGTGTTGAATTAAATTTGTATGAGCACTTGAGGATGTTCTTATATCATTCTTATTGATTTCTCTTGTGTTGATTGGATAAGTGGTGTTTGTTTATTACGATTGGAGGAATTTCAAGATAAGTTATATGAGATTTGTGTTATATTATTTACTTGAAATTGTGTGTGTTGAAAGCGTTTCTTGGTGGAGAATTATCAAGACTTTGAGTTAATAGTTATTCACTTCATGGATCGGTGGTATTATTAGTTGACATATTTTGTGCTCTAACTAGTGATAGAATTATTTTAAAATCTTTTTGGAGGATAATTTGAAGACTTTTTGCTTGGGAATATTCACTTGGTGCGTGAATCTTTTTGTGAGTGAGTTGAAAGACTTTGTTCTTCAACTTACGTTATTGGTTACTACAAAAATCTCATTGAAAACAATGAAAAGACTTTGTGCTTTCGTTTGTTTTCTGGTTACTCATCATTTTAGCAATACTGGTACTCTTCGATTATTCTCACATTTAATCAAGAATATTGGTGATTACTTCTTAGGTTAATATTAGAAGTGTAGAATCTTTATTGAATATTACTATGAAACATTGTAAACATATCTTTTGAAAGAAGAGAAAATGATGAATGCAACACATCCCCCCCACATGGTTAAAACTAGTGTAAATGTTGGGAAAATGTTGGTCATCTCAGAAAGAAACATTTGAGATCAGTAGTGCCTTTGACAACCTTATTCTATTAGATTGCCTCAAAGACACATACTACTACATGCCATAAAGTGGAATCAGACATAGTTTATTTCCCACATTAATCCTTTTGAGAAAAGTTAATGCTTATTAAACCAGTTCCAAACAACACCATTAAACAAATTCAATCATGTAGAACCATTAAACATAAAACATGAAACATAAAACATGAACACATAGATTTACGTGGGGAAAACCCTTTCGGGTAAAAAACCCCACACTCTAAAAGCTCAGATCGCCATGTTGTATTATTCAACAACAAAACATTTACAAATATAATTCAGGCTCTAAGCCTTTTCAGAGTTTACATCTTGGTCCATTATAGAGAGAATCCGACAGCATAACCCTACTTCAATCTCACCTCTCTCATCTTGCTTCTCATCATTTTATATCATTCGTTCTCAACCCTAGGAAATGGTTCAGTTCAACTTTCGCAGTCAAACAGTTACAATAGCCAACCATTGCTTTTCAACTCAACATTAATACCAAGTCAACCAATGATCAACCTGATTCAGACATACAGTTACATTGTTAGCAACAAATATAGTTTGGTCTAATGAATTTGTGCCATGTGTCGACACATCACTTGTCCAACATTGACCATCGCACCATTCGGGTCCCACATCCGTCGACATCAAAATTGCTCCGAGTGGTCCCCACATCCATCGACTTCCAAGTCATTATGTTGCTGAAAAACCAAACTTTAAAACCTTATGTCGGAGGTTGTGAAGTTCCCAAAACCCGTGACTTGTCGATAAAGGGATCGCTCTTTCACTCAAAACTCAAACTTCTGAACCTCATGTCAGAGGTTGCGAAGTTCTCAAAACCTGTGACTCACCGACAACAAAGGGATTGCTATATCTCTCAAAACCTGAACTTTCAAACTTCATGTCAGAGGTTGTGAAGTTCTCAAAACCTATGACATGCTAATAACGAAGAGAACCACAAAGTATCTAAGTTGGGAGGTTGTGAAACTTTAGAATCCCATGACATAAGTTTGGAAAATTTGAAAACCAATGACTTAACTAAGAAACCATTTCCCGCCAAAGAGATTTCGATCAGACTAGTGAATTTGTCCTGGAGATATTCAACTATCTATTCAACAATACAAAGGCACAAACACCAATATGTTTGAGGCACCATTTCTCAACAGTCAATACATTTTGCGTAGCACAATTTACTTTTGTTTCAATAAATAGTAAGAAAGGGAGCCTCCCCTTTCTGAGAAGAGAGATTTATCTTATCATAACTATGGATGAAATCACTATTTCATAATCTATAAAGGGATTACAAAATATTCATCCAACAAGCTAGTTACTACTTGCCAACTGTAGACACACAAAATTGGCATAATGCATTCGATTAGGTCATATTCATCCATTCAACAAATAAATCAAGTTTATTTATCAATCTCCTAAAGTCATCAATTTAAATCAAATAAATCAACTTGATCCTAACATCACCCTTCTTTTAATTAAATAAATCAAGCCTTTTATTTAATTAAATCTGAAATCATCTTCCATCCCTTTTGATTTAAATAAATCAAAGAATCAAGTCAAATAAGTCAAACTCATCCTAATCACCATTAGGCTAATCTAATCCTGATTAAACTAACCTAAGCACCCACTTGCACAAATAAGTCAATTTATTGATTTATTAAAATCTTATTTTCTTTCAACATAGCATCTTTGAGGTATTCCCCACTCAGCATTTTAGAATTTTAAAAATTGGGCATGTCCCCACTTTCGAGTACCCCAAAATTAAAGGGTCTGTCCCCACTCAGCCATTTTAAATGTTGGCACATTGGGCCAAAATGTGCTCACTCCTCAACCATTCACAAGTTGAAAAGTGGCTTCATCTCATTGGTCCAATCTTAGTCCCACATTCATCCATTTGTCCAATCTCTCATCAAGAAAATCTATAAATGAAAGCTTCATCCTTCATCAAATCACCTACAACTCCTAAGCAAAGTCACTCTCTTCATTGGAGAACTGTTTTTTTCCATCTTATCATCATCATCTAGCTTATCAAAAGGGGTTGGGAAAGGGCTACTTTTCATATCAAAGTAGCACCAATCCCCCCATGGAATAAATTATTTACTATGCTCCTTAGGATTTCAATTAGTTTGTTTCATTGTTATATTCATAGAGCATAAGGGATTATTTCATAAAAAATGCCATTTTGTTTGCTTTCTTTTAACTAACTTCATGCTGATATACATGGAAAATAAAAAGTTTGTAGATTTAAATTGTTACATTTGGCCCACAGGTCTCTTTACTTATTTTTTCTTTTGTTTAAAAGACAATCTATCTATCCATGTGTAGTTAGGTGTGAATAACATTATTTATGATGATGGAGTCAAAGTGCTTCCATGTCATACATGGACCACATGTTGGATGAAAGGCAACATTTTGGATTATGATTACCTGTAAAATTTAATGCTTTACCGCTTTTGGATGTTAGCCAATGTTAATGGTATATTGCTTTTCATGTTATTGTTACTGATTTGTAACTGTTATTTTATGAGAGTATTTCCATTGGATTTTAGGTAAATGAAATATCCATGCAGCCACTTTTATCAACAAAAGAGAAACAGTAGCCTTCCAGCACAGTACCAGGTTATAACAAATCAAAGTTTCATTTATGGACAATAATATGGTAGAAGACTTACCACGTTTATCCAAGAATAGCTAAGCACTTATGGGAAACATTGTTGTGTTAGATACGCCTCCATCCTAGTCATTACCAGGAGTTTTTGTCATAAAGAAAAGATCCTGCACATCTCTCATCTTTGCAAGATCAATTACATTTTGTAATATAACAACATGGAGTAAAATTTAAGTAACTAAATATTAATGAGCTTTGTTAGGTTCAAAGATATCATGTTGTGGTTCTATGCAAAACTTATTTCATTTGATATTTCATTAGATCCCTAATTGTACAAGATGGAGTTGAGTATTGACTTTGAAGCTATAGGTACTTGGGAGGTTGTAGCTATGCATAGGCTGCACCCTCTGTGGTGCACTTTTTTTCTATCCTAGATTGCTATCTCTCTCTCACTTATAACAAACCATTTAGTTTTGTGCCTTCATATTTGTAGTATATAAGACTCCTCTTTCTGGATAATTCTTGATTTCATATCATACTAGAATTTATGTATTGCATAAGTTACGTGCAACTTTAAGAATTGCAAGAAAAAGCGTAGTGCTATGATTTTTGGGATTATGCGGCACCCCTTGTCGTGGGTTCTGAAAAAAGGCCCTACAATCATTATACCTATAGAATTTTTCTTTCACATTAAATGGGCATTTT
>VDFB02229510.1:0-30366 GCA_007258455.2 Sequoia sempervirens
AAATGCAGAAATGTTCAGAAAATTCTAGAAATTATAGTGCAAAATGTGCAGGAGGACTAAGTCACCCAATGTGGCGAATTAGTCCCTGTAGTGATTTTTTTTTAGATTTTTCAAAAAAATTAAATGAAATTTTATACTTTTCAGATGGTTAGATGCAGCTACAGTATGGAAATGTAGAATTTTTGGAATTTTTAATGAAATTTAATGCAAAAATGCAAGCTATATAAGCTTTTAACTAATGCAATTTTTAAAACCCTAGGATACAAATTAAACAATGCAAAACCTAATGCAATGTTGATGCAAGTTGTTCCTAGGATGCAAATGCACTTAAAACTAGAAGTAAAATGTTCAAAAGTCCGTTTCACCAAAATGAACCAATTTTTTTTGTAGGGGCGTCTCTCTTACAGTTCTAGGATTTCTCACCTAAAAGGAGAAAGGTATCACATAAAACATAGAGGTTCACTAAAGAATAATTCTAGTATGATGGAAATATGTCTAAATGCAAAGAAATGATGAAATACAATAAATATTAATGCAAAATGTATGAAATGCAAGTTGTTTGAAAACACAGTGATGTATGCAAAATGGCCTAAGAATGCAAGTAAACAATAAAAAAAATAAACAAGGTGGAGAGGTGCACCTAGAAATAGAAATGTGATGTAGAGAGGCTCTGGAATTCTGTAGATTTTGCTATTGAAGCCCAATAGGACATTTACACCAACCTAAGCAACTTAGTCTTGTTTCAGGGAGATTTTGTTGGAACAGGTTTCTGCCAAATAGGTACTTAGAAATGTAAAAATCACTTTTCTGGCCTGGCAGTGGGACTAATTCACCACAGATGGCGGCTTAGTCGATGTGGGAATCTCAAAAAAAATTTGACAAGAATCTGTAGCCTTCGTTCGATCTACACTTCCCTTCCTAATAGGTGTCCAATTTAGATTCTAGAGAAAATGAGCTGAAACAGGTCTCCAAGCTTGAATTAGGTATTTGTTGACTTGAATGACTTTGATGGATTGTTGACCACTTTTTAATACCTTACTCTTTGAAAAATCAGCATACAAGATCTACAAACACACATGCAAAGAGGGGGAAAAGGGTTGAGGGTTAGAGAATAGGGGTTTGCCTTGGTCAAACCCCAACCTAGTAATCAAACCCTAGAAAATGAAATGAAATAGAAATAGAATGATGAATGAACAACATGCAATGTCACAAACTCACCAAACCCTTGATGTTGAAACTCTAGAGATATGTAACAAGATGCTCTAATGGATGCTTGATGATGCTTAGAATTCTTGAGAATGATTAAATAAATGAATGAATTGCTTGAATAATGAATTAATAATTAGAAGATTGTAGGAGATGTAAAATGAGGGGAAAACCCTTTATTTATACTTGATTTTTTCAATATTTCTCAAAAATAGCACATCACTGACCGACCTCAAAGTTAAGAGAATAAAATCCCACTAGAAAATCAAAATTATTTTGATAATTGTGCCTAGTGGGAATAAGTTTCCCAAGCTGGTGAGTTGGTCCCACCAGGGCAATTTTACTAGGTCTTGGGGATTAAAGTGTATTTAATAACTTGGTTTAATGAGAATATTCTAAAAAATACACTTAAGTAGGGCCGAAAAATGCATTAAGGGGACATTTAAACATAAGAAAGAGTTAATTTAGTGATGACAAGTGTAGAAAAGCATGAGTTTGTTTCAAATCTTTACAACAATTTCAAATAAGACTTTGTAAGTGGTAAAAAGAGGTCATTTAAGTGAATTATAATAAAAGGGTCCTAGAAAAGTGTGAAAGTTGGTTACAACACTTCACAACACTTTTACAAGACATCCTAGAATTCTTAATGTTCCTAAAGGGTCTAAGATCTAATGTAAATGTGTTGGCCACATTGCAACATTAATTCTAGGAAGAATCAATCCAAAGTCCATGAGAGAGACTCAAGTGAGTGTAAAAATGTCCAACTATACATTTTTTGGTGACATGGAAATCAATGCAAAAAACATGTTCTCGTGACTCAATCCATCTATAAATTTCCTTCCATCTACCAAACATAGTTTGGGAGTGCCATAAAATTTATTCCTCTCCTCTTCTTGCAAAGGTATCAATTTAATTCTCTTTCCATTTGATGCCATAGTATATGTATTTCTTCTTCTATAATGAATTTATTTCTAATCATGTTGTCATGGTCTCCCTAATTGTAAATGGCATGCATCCATAGGCATAATATCACACAATACTTCATCCCTATATAATCCAATATGAAATTTCACCAAACATTGTTCATTCACTAGTATCTTATGATCATCTTGAATCCATGCTATCCTATAAGGGTTGGGGTTTTTCAGTCTATTCAAATTCAACTTGTTCACCATCTCCTCTAAAACTAGATTATCAATACCACTACTATCAATGATTACATGCCTTTCCTATGGACTTACATCTAGTTCTGAATAGACTTTCCCTTTGCATTGGTTCTTTAGTTACTTCCTCATGCATCAAAGCTCTTCTCATCACCAATGATTCACCTTTCTCTAGTTTTCCATATGAATTAGAGGATCCAACATGTTTTTCATCCACAAATGCTTCTCTTCCAATATGCTCAGGTTTCTTTCAAATACTTTCATGATGACACTCAAATGCTATATATCCTTCACCTCCACACTTAGGTTCCTTTGAATGGTCTTCCCTTACATCTTCCTTCATCTCTCTAGTATCCATCATTATGGTAAGAATTATGTCTTCCTCTGTAGTATGGTTTAGCATCCTTTTCTTCACTTCGATAGGGTTTTGGATCTTTTTTCTACTTCACATATGTTATCCTTTCTCCATACTGGGTTCCACTCTTCTAAAATCTTCCTCTTGTGCTTCTCTACCTCTATTTAGACTTCTTTTTTAGCTTCTCTTCTACATTTAATACAAACTAGTATGCTTCTTCAATGGGTTTCATCTTAACCAAGCTCAACTCTTCTTGAATATTTGATCTCAATCTATTGATATATCTGACAACCTTCTCTCTTTTTTCTTCACTATGACCGATTCTAATTATCATCTTGTAGAATTCTTTAGTATACTCTTTCACATATTTTTCTTTCTATCTCAGTTTTTGCAATCTCTTTAATAGTTCTAGCTCATAATCAATTTGTATGAATTCATTGTCTAACTTTTTCACCATTTTCTCCCAATTGATAATTCCTTCTTTGCCTCTTCTATTTTGGTCTTATTGAAATTCTTTCTGGTATGTTGCAGCATGACATTTCAATTTATTTTTTCACAAATCTAGGACTCTTTCTAGATCTTCAATTTCTTCATATTTGAATTATTCTTCCATCTCATTTATCCAATCAATCAACTCTTTAGGATTCAAATTTCCCGTGTAATTTTGACTTTCAACTCTAGGTCACTTACTAATCTTCAAAACTGCTTTTAACATTTTTACTTGATTTCATTCTTCTTCCTCATCATCTAGGGATTTTGCAATTTGATTTGCGTGTTATGCTTTGTCATCACTTTCATCATTCTACTTAGGGTGGAGGCCTCACCTTTGATTTTCCTTAACAAAATACAAATAAACTCACATCTTGCGCATCATTTCTAAAATTTCATCCATTTTTCCAACAATATTTTTCCATAGCAAGTGCTCTCCTTGGTGGCATCTCTCCCCTCAAATCAGTAAAAGTGACTCAATTCGACGATCTAACTACAATGGTTTCAACTACCTCAAATCAAGGATTGATTGAAAATAAATGTAGACTTCCATAGTTTGGTGATTTGTTCACCTCAAAGAATACCTTCATGAATCAAACCTCACTTTGATACCACTTGGTGAAGTCATGATAGGAGAGTTCCAAAAGGAACAATCCAAATCATGCAATAATGAGTCAACACATTGGAAACAACACAAAAATTGATATGTGAACATGAATATTCACTAATATGGAATTCTTACATGCAACATTAGCCACAAGGGTGAGTATCCAGGGCTCATATGCCTTACCACCAAGGCTTCAACAATACAACTAGCCAATAGGCCTTACTACATGCCCTCAAAGGGTTTATGTGAAAATATATTGAATTTGAGTCTTATCCTAAAGCTACTAATCTACTGATCATATACGATGAATTATAATGTTTATAAATATGCTCCTCAAGCTCCAATATAGGTCTGCATTGGGCATAAGGGTTAATAACCTAATGAATGCTTATACATGAATATCTGCCTTAAGATAAGAAGAATAAAATCTATACGCAATGATATAACTTATGAATCTTTAGGATAGGTCCAATGAACCCACAATGCTTTAATGATATTCTATATAACTATGTGCAATCTAGAATAGGTCCACACTAGGAAATCTAGACCAGGTTGACCCCAAATGCTTTGATTCGTAAACACAGTGATTTTTTTAGAGTGATAACTTTCAATAGACAACTGCAAATGATGTTAAATTTGGATATGTGATATATGTTACCATGTAGATGTTATATCCTACTCCGTGAGTTGAGAAATGACGATGTGGTAAAATGTAGAATGAACTACTTAAACTACTACTATATAAAATGTAAGAAAATAACTATTTTTAGTTGACACAAGATTGCTTTACAACATGGGATGCTCCTACATTAAAAATCATCTTCAATCTTCAACCAATCCAATATTTATAAAATCTTAAAAAAAAGCTTTAATTAAACCTTTAAATCCAAAAATGGTCTTAGGCTCATCATGGGCATCTATATTCAAGGAAAATATCTTCTCCATATCAACTCAATATTTTATCTATATCTTGGGCAAGTAAAGAAGATAACACTAAAAGAAAGTAGGTATAGGAATTTTACAAAATATTTTTATCACCAATGTGTGAATCTCTGGCATCATCCTCTTAGAAAGTAAGACCTCCTAGGGTGGACACCAACTTCCTAAAAAATTAGGATCTTCTCATATGTCATCATCTATCATGTAGGAGGCCATCTCAAAAATAGGACCCACAGAGTGAATGTAAACATAGGAAGATTAATATATTAGGATAATTTAATATACACAAGGTAATCAACTGATTAATGGTAAGACAAAACGGTTGAGACACCTTAATCCCAAGACTGGAAAGTCTCAAGGAGGAGAATTTGTTAGTAAACATAAAAAAATGAAATTTTATGAAGGATTTATTTGTTTATTTGGGATAGGTTATCTCATATCAAGGGTTACAAATGGATCACAAAAGGTACAAACTATAAGATAATGGGTTATACCTAAGAGTGTGCATGAGGTTTGGAGTTTCCATTTTTTAGGTTGCTTTTAGTATTGGTTTACTCAAAAAATTTAGTAGGATACATGAACCAATAATCAAAACCATAAGGTGAGATAAAATGAGTTTGAGTTGACAACAAAAACTAATAAGAGTTTTGAGACCCTAAAGGAGTTTTTCACTAAGGAAAAAGTATTAGAGTTACCTATTCTTACAAAGGTGTTTCTAGTGGGACAACAAGCAAAGTTGTCCTTATTCAAGAGGGAAAACATATCGCATATTTAATTTGAAATATTAATTATGCCAAAAAAATGTATTATGATTTTTATCAATATTTCTATTCCATATTGAAACCTTAAATAATTTGTAACACTACTTTCTTCTTAAGGAATTTTTTATTTATATAGATCATCATTCTTTGTAATTTATTAATAGTCAAACCAAGGTTAACTAGTGACACATGATGTGGGTTGACTTATTATAAGAGTATATTTTTTTCCTCAAGAATAAATGTGTGCATTTGAACAAACTATTATATTCATTTAGTAGGAGAGAAGTGTTTTTTTACTAAAATGAGAGATGAACTAGCTTGATTTGATTATGTGAAGGAGTTATACAAATATAATTCAAACTTTGAGCATTAATGGACATGATATATGGATCCTACTAGTATGGATATGATAATATGAATGGATTCTTTCATATAGGATAGGTTGTTATTCAAAGGAAAATTCCTATATACACCTCAAGTCCATCAATGAGATAAAATTTAATGAGAAAAAAATTGTGTTGTTTTAGCTAGACATTTTGGTATTGATAAGACCATAGTGAAACTCAATGATAGATATGATTGGTTAAGGATGATGATAGAAATAAAAACTAGCGCTTGCACCTTAGCAAGGCGCAATGATTACGCCGATAGGAGGGTATACTATGGTAGTGTATTCGAAGGGCAGAGAGGGGGGATAATGCATGGGGAAAGTGCAATTTGGTTTTTTTGCAAGAGTAATTATTTGTAGCGAATGTGAATGGGTGGTGGGATGTAAGTAGAGTTCAATATGCCAAGTGGATGAACAACACAATATATTATCTTAAATGGTTGAAGTGTTGGAACATTATAGCTCAACTGGACCAAGTACATTTGTTGGTAGTTCATGATATACTAAATGTGTGCTATGAATAGTCAAAATATTGGTGAGCAATTTTGCAGTAGAACTCTTTTTTGAACAAAATACAGTACAATTGTTGGTGTTTGATGGTGAGGGGCTATGATATATGCCATTTGGCTTCAAGGCCTGCAAAGCAAATATATTTATACTTATTTGAAATAGTTGCTTTTATTTTATCAAATTTGTAATGAGTAAATGTATTTATACCATAAGTATTTTCAGCAAAAGAAGGATTTGTCAAAATGAATTTGAAAATATAAAGGACATAATGATGTGTATAAAATATTCTGATAATTATAAAATGATTTTTTATAATATAAGTCATATAATGTGTAAAATGCAATCAAAATTTAAATTTTCAAATACGTAAAGTTGGATAGAGATTATTATGTTCATATTTCAAGATGTATGCCTATTAAGCATTAATATATATACACTATATTAAATAAATAGTAATTTGTGAATAAAATGGAAATTTGGAAAGATGTGTTGGCTATATGTCTCTACAGACCCTTTTTCCCAATTCACTTTTAGTTGAGAAAATCTAAATGACAATATAACTGGATGAAGTATTTGGAATTAATTTTATCATTGTAGTGAAGGAAAAAATCAGTAATATAATGAATATCAATTTATGAAGGAAAAATAGATATATAGTGTGAATGAGAAATAAATTGATTTCCTCTTGAAACATATATTTATCTCTTCCATATGGGTAAATTTGGCATCCACGAAATTCAAGGCAGCAATTCACCAAAGGAAAAATTCACCACCATGGAAAATTCATTGAAAAAAACCTCACCCCCAAGATGAATCTCATTGCCAAGTAAAATTCATCGCTCACAATTCATAAAGTTTGTGTAATATATATTAAAAAACATTGGTGAATTGTTGGCGGTAAATTTTACTTGGCGGTAAGTTTTTTGTTGATGAATTTTCCATGGCGGTGAATTGTTGGTGGTGAATTTTCTTCTGGTAAATTGCTAGTGATGAATTTTCCCAACCAAGATAAATTTACCTATAATTATTAGAGGGTGTATATTTCAACTGTATGAGCCATAGGTGTGAAACTTATTTCTAGGTCAAATCTAACACTATATATAATCTATGGACTAATAAAATAAAACAAAATAAAAAAATATTACTACAATTTTCTTATTAACTTGCTGAGTTAATCCAATAAAAAATATTGATTTCATCCAAAACAGGGAAACTATGCAAGATTTATTTAACAGTCTTTTATTATATATATAATAGAATAAAAATGAATAAATAGAACTTTATTATTATTATTAATACGGGGACATCCAATATGAAGACAAATAGTATGATGTAACATGACGTTATCATGAGGGCCTCAATAATGACAGCTTTATATTTGTTTCGACAGTTTCTAATTATAATGTCAGCACTTATTAATATTTAAAAAATGTATTTGTTTTTTAATAATAATTTATTTTTTGGAATTTTAAAAATAATTTGGAATTTTTATATTAAGTTTTATGAAGTGAAGCTATGTATTTCTAATTTATTCATAGAATTTGATATCTTTGAGAATGCAATCTGATTAATTTTAGAGCCATGTTGTATAGTTTAGTGAATTAGGTTATTATGCATTAGAAGCTAGGTTAACATGGGGACACCCAATATAAAGACAAATAGTATGATGTAGTATGATGATATCAAGAGGGCCTCAATAATGACAGCTCCATATTTGTTTTGACAGTTGCTAATTATAATTTCTGCACTTTTTAATATTTTAAAAATATATTTGTTTTTAAATAATAATTTATTTTTTAAATTTTTTTAAATAAGTTTAAATTTTTATATTAAGTTCTTTGAATTGAAGTTACTTAAAATAAAGACTACATATATATTATTAATATTAAAGATTGTTTTTATTTTTCCTTAAATAAATAAATAATTTTAGTTTTTTGTTTTATCTTCTTTATTAAATTTATTACTATGTTGTTTGTAATAAAAAAATGTTAAGTTTTTTAATTACATTTTGTCAAAATATAGATTAGGTGTTATATATAAAAGAAAATACATTCCTTATTATGTTCACATCATTTGCATTAGAATTGTGCGACACCTGAATAAAAAATTATCTTTTTTGTATTCTTTTGGAATCAATTTTGTTAAAATTCTAGAGTTTTGATACTCTTTAATGGATTTATCATGAAAGAAAACATTTGCTAATGTAAATTTTATGTTAGGATTATTACACAAAAGTAACATTTTGTATCATATATATTTGTCAAAATTACACCAAAGCATATAATGATACAAATGTATATAATTGTGACATATAAATTTACATAAATTTTCTTTTAATAATATATAATAATACAAAATGTAGAATATATAAATGTGAGTTATCTAAAAAAGCTCTACCTTATTAATAGGAAAACTATAACTATAACATTACAATTGAAAAGATATGATTAAAAAAAACCAAAGCTAAAAGATGAGCATAATCCAAAGGCCAATTTAATTTTAACACTAAAACATAATAACATGTATGAGCAATACAAAAACCCTATGTATAAGATAACCTACAACCTCAAACCACCCTGTATCAGCCACTGGGAAATGATGCTCAGTATCTACCACCTCCTAAACCTAGGGCTCTTCTACATTAAAATACCTATTGCTCCTGTTCGTAGCCAATGACAAAAGTCTCACGCTATGTCAACTTTCCCTCTCTTATCTGGACCTCTGCAGCATTAGAGAACATGGTCGGTGGACCTCTGCAGCATTAGAGAACATGCTTGTGTAATTAGAGAAATGGCAGCATCTCTCTACCCCTCCTACGGCGACATTTAGCATATCACTTCCCACTTCTAGCCATCCCTAAAAATGATGATCATGATGACCTATTAAGACTCAATGAAAGTCACCACAGAAAGCATTTAGCATTCTAACCTCATTCTTCAACTCCACTCAAGCAACCTCAAAACATGAACAAGCAGCGATGGTGTATAGCTTCTAAAGTATACAACACTCTATTTTTCAGTACTGCTTTTTTCTTTTACTCTGCTAATTGAGCTAATTAACACTCTTAAGCACTTAAGGGGGTATACCAAACATCATAAAGGTTTTCTTTTTGTTTGAAGTTGATAATATAACTTTATGCATTAACTCATCTCTCCAAGGGTCATGATGACATTATTCAATAATGGTAATAGTTTTATTTACTCATGAATTATAATAGTAATTTTACTATTATTCCATCAATTAACAATAACATTATTTATGATAGCAATTTTATTATTATACCACCAATTAACAATAACGTTATTTATTTATAAAATAATATTACTAAATATAATGTGTACCATTAATTGTATCCCATTACTATACTACCCTTTCTATATTTATAATTTACAAATTTTACCACTATAATTATTATTAATTCTTTCTACAATAATACAATTATTTTACTCAAAATTACTTCTATCTAAATAAAAATAATAATATCAAATAACTAATCCATTAAGGATAATATTAACATTTACTCCCAAATTAACCCTTTTTATAAATTTCAATTTTTAATCTCAATTTTACCTTACTAACATCAAATAACTTACCCATGAATAATAATATTAACATTTACTCTCAAAATAACCTCTTCATACCAACAATAATATTTACTCCTATTACAATAGTAATTTTATTATCACTTTCGTTTTATTCTGCAAATATTATATCACTTCAATTTAATACTATAATATAAAATTACTCTTCAAAATAATGCAAACTGATTTCCATGTTCTACAGAGAGAAAATTACTTAACTTCATTTGATAAAAACAAACTTACACTTCCCTAATAAATTCTGTGAGATCTCATCGCACATTTACTATCTACTGCACGAATATGGGGAGGGTGAAGATATCTATTTCAACATCTACGAATAAGCAAAGGTATGATTGCAATTGTCTAAATTTAATACTCATTGCAGAGGATAAAGGCAGTGATAGAGGTGAACATTGCACGATGCAGATATGCATTAATGTTGATTTTAGGTATGATTGAATCAGATACTCCGTCAGCACACTCTAACTCACCTACACCTATTCCCTTGCCTGCTCATCAACAAATGATAAAAAGGAAGCGATTTGATTCAGGAATTGATGTTATGGTCGATGGAATCTTCTCATCACGTCATGGGTTTCCATAAATTCAATAGTGAAATCCACTCCTTGTTACATCTTATAAGGACTGCATTTGTCCTTGAAATCAGCACAGTGATAGGTTATTGAACGAGACGCTTCAGCAGATGGGTAGTCTGAAATAACATTGACTTTGCTACCTATCTCCCTGACACAACAGATACACCAAATCTTTGTACAGTAAAGACACCAAGGCAGCGAATTAAGAGCTTCGTTTGCTTAATTCCACCATAACACAACACTGCAGATTATGGTTGCCATTAATCTGAGTACAAGAAGGTTTGGTATCCATTTAGTTCCCTACTAAATATCTATACATACCTACCTCCCAAACCACCATTTCATACGCAAGGTGTTCGGCTAGCTCAAGGCGATGCACCATAATATGGAGGGTTCACTAAACACTACGCTGGATCTTAATTGCAAGGTGAAATGAATATTACCAAGAGGCGGTTACAAGAACCTCTGGCCATAATTTTAGCGCTAAAATTTACTTGAAAGCTGTGGACTCCAGAATTCCAAGAGTTTGCTACCGAGGAAATTTTTTTTTGAAAACATATCTCCAGATTTATTCGATCTACCATTTGCGTAGGAGCCACGCAAGTTTAAGGCAATCCACAACGCAAAAACTTGATTTCATCTGGTTGAATTTATTGCAAGATCCTCTAGAGCGTTGGCCATCACTGACACCAAATATACAGTCAATAAATTGAATGGTGGGGGGTTAAACAATGCTTACTATATCGTATTATTATTGCCCTGTTTAGTTTTGGATAGTGTTATTCTACTTCATTTTTATTTTCTTTATGTATTCTCCACTGTACTGATTCGTTTGCATGCTTTTACTTCTTTTGCTAAGTGTGGGGAAGATTGAGTGGTTTTCGATAGCAGTTTGGAATTGGCTATCAATCCCAAACTCCCATTTAGGTTATTAACTTATTCCTAGCTGTGTGATTTAGGGGACCAATTTTTTACTCTAGAACTATTCATTACAGAAACAGGAAGGCTATTTACGCCTCCACAGGCTTCTGTGGTCGAGTGTTACTGTTGACACAGGCTGCGAATGGTCTCAGGGAGATTATTTGCAGTTGTAGCCTAGTAACCCCAGAACACATAAAGGGCCTAAAAATGCAACTGCGGTTAGCTCTAGAGTATACTCTGCTACTGCATACTTATTTAACAATGATGATGAAGTGCTGAAACAAAAGCCCAAGGCCGACGCAAATGGAGGAGAATTAGGCATCGAAACAGTAAACGTCAAAGCCATCTTAAAGTAGGTTGCATTTATTAACTCACAAAGATTTGGTAACTTTGTAAATGTCAAGAAACACACGTAGACTAGGGGAGTGGTGTAGAACAGCGCGAACGGCTCCCAGCCATACCTGGTGACACCAAAACAGGAGGAATGGCCATGCCTGCTGACGCGGAAACAGTAAATACAGGAATCTGGTGAGGATGAGCATAGTGACTTCTAGAAGCGATATTCGCATATTAATTCTACTGTGAGATCTCACCAAGCTTCATGATCGGATGGTCCCATGTTTTAAATACCTTCTTAGGGAAAAAATGCAGATGGCATGTCTCAGGTGAGAATCCAACTGGAATAGTCTCAGCCAGCATCAGACAGTGAGACATTTCTAGTTGAATTCTCACCTATTATTAATAGCCTATCAGCTAATAAATATGTAAATATGTCAATTAGTTTTATATAATAAAGGAGAGAGTCAAAATACTAGGCTATATTGATTACTACCAATATTGTAGAAACTATGGAATCTTATAAGCATTGATATTTTTCTTGGAATACCAAGAACACAACAAGGTAAGGATTATATTTTTTTCTTGTTGATAGATTTTCATGATTACTACATATCTTTCAAAATGGAAAATAATGCCACACATGGTACAAAAAAAAATTCAAGGGGGTTGTTAGATTGAATTTTTACTTAAAAGTATAGTTTTATATTGTGACACTAAGATTATAGAAGATTTTAGAGGACACTTCAAAAAAATATAGGCATTGATTTAAATTTTAGCTCTACATATCATACTCAAATGAATAGGAAGAGTCAAATTGTTAGTAAGATCCTTAGAAATTTAAGATGATTGATTGATGACAACCCTAACCAAAGTGATTTGATACTATCACGAGATAAATTTCAATTATATAAGAATCCTTTCCACAATATTTTTGGATAGAGAGATATTTTAAAATTAATGGATCCTTATAAATGAAGATTAAAAGAAGAGGACTATTTTCTTGTCTTTTATTATGAACTTGGCTTTGCTTGGATCTTGGAAATGTGCCTTCTACCACTTGTTTATGGATAGAACTATTTTTCGAATGTATAAAAACCAATGCAATCATCATTTATAAAAAAAAAAATTATTAAAATTATTATTATTTGAACAAGATAAATTCAAACTAAAAACCTCTAAAACAAAATTTATATAATTATGATTAAAACATTCTAACTAATAATCACAGGTTAAAAAAGTGTCTCGAAGAAGATAAAAATATAAACTAGGCACAGCCTTAATTTGTTCTTGTTAACTTAATAAATAATGAAGAACATAATTGTCACAATGTTTTTTGGAAAACCATGTCCATGGACATGAAATACATCTGATTCATAGTAAGATATGTTTTCAGTAATCTAGACGTGAAGAAAGCGACAGAAAATAATTCAACGCTCCTGATTCCTTACAAAAAATTTCAGTTCACTTTCTATTTCCTCGATTTTACATTTCTGCTCTATTTCCTCGGTTTTACGTTTCTTCTCTATTTCCTTGAATTTATGTTTCCGCTCAAGAGCACTTCTCGCAGCAATTTTCTTAGCCACTTCTTTCTTTTTACTTTCACCCCTTCCAACCATCTCACCGTCTATAAATACTTCCACAAGTATCATTTCCTCTTCTGACACTTTGAACTTATGATCTTTGTACACAACTTTATTGCCCCTTTTTTGACAAAACTCTTGGAGTTCAGAAACAGGATGCTTCTCCACTGTCTCTGGAGTGGCAAATGGCTCTAATAAAATCTTGAATCTCTACCAAACATATAGTATTTGAAGTGAAAGAAGAGGAAAGACTGTGTCAATATACGCTAATATCTTAAAAAAATTGTATGAAAATATAAATCTTAGTACAATAAAAGATGAAAGATGGAAACACGAGTAGAAGAGGGCCAATTCAGTTCACATAATACCTCCCAAACTTCCTTCAAACCAGAGCTGATATTCTGCAGTGACTCACCACTGCTGTCGAGAACCATTGCACCTGCTATTGATTCAACTACATGAAATAAAACTGAGGGTGGATTCACATCGGTACAATTCTCTTCGATGTCTGAAACGAACTTTTTCACCTGCGTGACACCAAATATGAACTTCCTTAAATAACGATTAATCATCCTCCAAACTTGAGTCAAATATTTTGAAGTGTTACCTTATCTTCCTGGGATTTATTCGGAATGATGAGGTGCTTATGAACTTCCAATTTCACTACAGCAATTCTTGCAAGCTTCTCATTGTCCATATTTTTAGATCTTAACGTTGTCAACATGCCTTGTTGCAAGTCAGGATAACTGTGGTGCAAAAAAATTGTTATTTCTAGCTTTAGGAACACATTTCCAAGGTACTCCATTGGTTCATGAGACTTTAGACCTGTTGATTCAATGGCTTCGTTGCATGCCTTGCATGGTCCGAGGAAATTTAGAATTGCCATCTCTATATGCTGACAAAAAGAATCTTTCAACAAATTTCTTCTCTTGAAATTGTACATTAATTTTCCTTCGATCTCATCCAATACATTAGACATATATGAAGGTTTATTGAGTTTAGAGATTGAATTCTCAATACACTTTTTCACTTCATTGCAGTTGCACTCCTTAGACACTGCTTTTTTTCTTGAACTCTGTGTTTCTTTCATGGCCCCAGTTTCGCTCGTAGAAGGATTTGTGATGGAACTTGACACATCAATATTGTGTTCATGGCTTTTATTTTCACGAGCTTCCATTGTGTGATGTTTTGGCTGTGGACTTAGCAATGGATTTAGCAAAGGATGAAAAACCTATAAAAACTCAGGAGGTGTTAATATATAAGTAAATATAACAAGTTCAATACAGTGGCCTTTAAATATACAAAAATAATGTATATCTCATTAAATGTTTTTATATTTAGGTTTCCTTCTATGAAACATTTTGATAAAATTTACTAGACATAAATAAAGTGAATATTTCCTTACTTTCCAAACTATATCAAATGAATAGTCATTATCAACATGCACAGCACCAGCTGTGGCTTCAATAACATTTGCAAGAACTTTTGCTGGACGCTCCACATCGCTTTCAGATTCAGATTCGTCTGCCATAGCTTTCTTGATTTTATTGACCTGTTAAAACACATTGATCATTAAAAAACAATATCGATCGAATAATGAGTTTTGAAATGTTTCAATATAACCAAACTTACTTTACTTTTGACATCCTCATTTAATAGGAAGTTGTGAAAACCATGTTTTATAGCAGCCCTTGCAAGAACACTATTCTCCACATTTTTCTTGACTAAGCGAACAAATGTTCCTTTATCTATTCTTTCACTAGACTTGTATACATTAATGGCAATCAAAAACTCTAATACTGCATCTCCAAGGAATTCAAGGCGGTGATACGATTCTAGCGCTTCTTTCAATAAATCTTTGTTTTTGAAGCTATAATTTAAAATGGATTCTATCCCAGGTGTGTCAATTCTGAACTTTGTCCACTCCATTTTGTCTGCCATAGTGTAAACTAAGGTAACTTTTGCAACTGACGTACTTTATGTAGCTGATAAATGGCTGGAACTTGGGCACAATTACAGATTTTAAAAAATCTTGATAGCGGGCAGAGGCAAAGAAATTAAGCGGAAAAAAATAAAATATCCGTGCTGCTGCACAATAACAAAATTCTTCATTCACATTGCTTAAATAAAATATATTTACATGAGTTCTTTATATAGAGAACTTTAGATACATTAAGAAAATTCTAGAATATAGGCCGACATTATTTTTATTATTTTACCTTGGCTGACATAAAATAATTTTCTAGAATTTACCTAACCCTAAACTTCTAGAATTTACCTAACCCTAGCCGACATAAAAGTAGAAATAAAAATAAAAAAACTTAACCTACAGCTGGTAGAAATTACCAGAATATTTTAACACTTCCCCCCTAATTTCTACAGAAACTATATTAATATTTACAATGCCCAAAAATTCTCTCAAAAAATCAAATTGCTTTTGTGCTAAAGCCTTTGTAAATATGTCTCAAATTGTTCTTCAGATCTGCAATGCTGTAGATTGATTTCTCCATTGTTCACTAACTCCCGAATAAAATGATATCTAGTATCAATATGTTTTGTCCTCTTGTGAAAGACATGATTCCTTGACAGTGCAATGGTGGACTTGTTATCACAATAGATTATTAATAGTCAAACCAAGGTTAACTAGTGACACATGATCATCATCATTCTTTGTAATTTATTAATAGTCAAACCAAGGTTAAATGGATTCTATCCCAGGTGTGTCAATTCTGAACTTTGTCCACTCCATTTTGTCTGCCATAGTGTAAACTAAGGTAACTTTTGCAACTGACGTACTTTATGTAGCTGATAAATGGCTGGAACTTGGGCACAATTACAGATTTTAAAAAATCTGTCACACAGAATTACAAATAGATATTATGGTGTTTTCAGCAATATACTTTTAGAACTTTCGTTATTTATATTATTGCAAAAAGGTTTCCGTGTTTCGGTTACGTCGATTCCATATATCTTCTTAATTGCATTACTCTCCAATTAATAAAAATAAATTATTACGCCTTCTAAAAAAATTGTACTTATCATACTGTTGACTTTTTTATGTGTAAAAAGGTCATGTTTTGAAACTTGATAAGTTTTAAGAAAGAATATAAGCGTGCAAGGTTGAAGAAAATGGAAAACTGAAATCTTGACTGAAACTAGGTGCCAAAGAGAAAGGAGAATGGGTTTCAGTTTGTAACCACGTAGCAAGGCAAATCGTTAGGGTTTTTATGTTTGCTGGCATTGAACATTGAAGGAATGGCTATGGTGGCGCTGAAATAGTCCAAGGACGATGGATTCTTCATGATTCAGAGATCAAAATGGAGAATGGAACACGTTGCAGGGTTTTCACTACTTTGTTGGCGTTAAAGAGGCCTTAGAAAGACACACAGCTCTTTTGATACCACCCCGTCGCAGGAATTTAGGGCAGTTTTGGCACGTTGCTTGCAATAAAAGAATTCCAAACATGTATTCTCTTCACCCATGTTATTAGACATGTGTATTTTTTCTCTCATTTTCTCTCAGCCGCCATTTAAGGCATTTATGAAAGCTCACAGATTTCATGTAGTTGTTCAACTCCTGCACAATCACTGTCACATTCAATAGGACCATCTCCTCATACTTTACGGGTTTCTAGTCGAACTATTGGAGAAGCATATTGTTGCTATTAGTTTGAATACACTGTTTAAAGCTGCATTTTTTTTGTGAGATTTTCCATGACTCTACACTTCTTGAACCTGGGATTCGTGACAATTTTCTTTAGATGGGTCTTTGAAAAATGGTAATATAGCGGAAGGTGAAATTTTCTTGCAAGTTCTTAAACCTCATCTTAGTTGTATCGTTACTGAGGGTTCCAAACAAGCAAGGGGAAGTAGAAAATATTACAAAGCTCTGAACAGTGGAACCTGTTAGGTATGGTGATAGGAGTCTCAAGTTGATTAGAACTTGAAATCAGCAATAATGATGAAATACTAAGAAAAACAGCACGGGGAGACATGGGTTCAACTGGAGTCACAGTAGTAACAGTTATCAGATCTAAGTAGTAGAGAGTTGGAGTCTTTGAGGGTTGCTAATGCAAAACTTGAGTCCATTTCAAAGCAATTTTTTAAATGAAGAGAACAACAAAGAGAAGACGAGATTTGTTATAAGCTGTAGAGACCATAAAATGGAAGATCTTAGTATATGATGAACAGTGATGCATTATAAAAATGACGGTGTATTGATGAAAGTTGGCAAAGAATAGAGTTAGCAGCCAAAAGGAATTAAAGAAAAACTACCAAAGAGGAAGCCTAATGCTAGGACATTCACAGTGGCACTGGTAAAGCCAAAGAAGACGCTTTATCCATTGAGGATTTGCAGAAGGCAATGACTTCAAGGCAGAGAATGTAGTAAAAGGTCAATATGAATGAGAAATAACAAAAGGTTTCAAATGCAGCAGTACCTTCAAAATAGTGTTGACCATTATGCTTGTGAAGATTTTTCCTCTATGGTTAAGTCATTCGCTATTACAGTTGAGTTTCAAGACTCAATAGCTGGGGGCATTGTTGTGCCAGATCAGATTTCTGAGTATCAAGTTTCAGTGGTAAAGATAAATCCCATGGAGCTGTTGCGGGAAATTCTAATTTCAAATATCGGATTGGAGTTTCCATTAAAATTGGAAAATGCAGTTAGAAGTCAGAAAATAATTCACACAAAATGGAGCTACATGAGCACACACAAAAAAGCTGGTCAACTACGAGAGACAATTATCATTCAGGATAACAACATGTACAATAAAGAAGAAGGTAAATGTCCAGAAGGGATAATAGACAGTCATTAGCCACAGTAGTCTCCATGGAATAAACGAAGTTGCACATGAAAAGTGACTTTATCTCGAAAGGCAACCTGAATGAAGAAAAGCAATTAGTTAAAAGAACATTCATGATAGAAAGTCACTACATGAAGAGTGCAGCCTTGTCAATATGTAACACAGTCATTTCAAGGAACTGTCACATCCAATTCAAGACAAGAGCTCACCATGCTAGGATCTGTCAAGTATCAGGGACCATGCCAGAGGGCAGCACAATGAAAAGTGCCAAAGAAGAAGATCAAGTTACAGTCAAGTGGCAGTGCTCTCAACCTGTATATGTTGATTACTGGTTTAGGTGACAATATGAGGGAGGAATATTGTATGATAGCCAAGAAATGGCGTTCACTGTTGGCATGACAATTTTCAAGAAAATAAAACTATGTTAGGGACTGTCACAAGGTAGAGTTTGATGTGGTCTGCAATGAACTAGTCAGTGACAGTCATAAGAGCAGCGGTATCGTGATTGTATAGTCTTTCAAGAAGCTAAAAGCTTGAGAAGACAATGCATAGCTAGCACACTATAAAGAACAAAGCACATTAAAAAGAAAAGCAATCCTTGGATGACAGTGATGTAAAGGCGTTTATAGAGGACTGTCCATTATTAATGGTTGAGCGAGAAAAGCTAAGTGAGATTGTCCTAATCAGAAAACAGGACAATAAGAAGAAAAGATTTGAAAGGCAGCACCATTATATTTTCATATGATTTACTTGAGCCCCACTAAAAGATCTTTTCACGGTAAGCATTGAAACCCCTAAATAATCAAATGTCAAACCCTGTCAAGAGACCAAATGCACCATGAAGATAAAGTGTTCGGAATATGATCAAAGGGGAGATTTCATATTATGGTTGGCAGTGCTATGAGGAGTGATTGATAAGGGAATACAAAAAAGAAGCTTTCAAAGTTACCAATCTGTTAAATGAGAGTCATAACACAGTGACGGTGAGACACAGGGACAACCATAATTAGGGGCAGTCAACATAAAGGACAGTTGGAGCAATTAACGGAGCAATCACTGTACAAATTAATTGAGGAGGAGATGTTAACATAGCTTAAGCACTTCATAGAGAAGGCTAGCAATGGGCATCACTCTCCAAAGGAAAATCCATTAAAGAGAAGGTAGCACTTAGGTCATGAGGGAATTGAAGCACAGCCATTCCAAGCTGCAAGTCTCTTGAACAATCGAGAGGATATCTTGAATAGTGAAGAAAGAGTGTGAATATAGGTGAGATGAATAGAGGTCAGAATACCATAACAATATGTCACAATGTCAATGACAGACAAGTATATTACAAGCATAATGACAGTCTATAATGAACAGACACGGGAGTTGTTAAGAGGGCAGTCTTGGAGTCATAACTATGACAGTGAGATTGATCATACCATCTTCAAGGGCTTCAGAAATGATAGTAGAATTTAAACATTAAATAAGTAAGAGAGGACTGTTGTCTCCTGAAAGATATTCATCATTCATAAGGAAACTGGCCTTGGTCCTCACTGTTAGATAGGTTTTCACAGTGATAACAAGGTTTACAACGAAAGTGTTGAACTATGATGAGGGCATGCAGCTTGAACAATAGAGATGACAGTTTATAAGCTATAAAAATTGTTCTACTTTGAGGTTACATAGAAAGGAGTATGACAAGGTTTGTTGGACTGTTCTTATAAGAGATCACTGGGCAGTCAAGAGTTAGTGAAGACTGTGAGTTATATTGAAAATCGCTAAAGGATTTTTCCCATCTTATGAGCCTTGTCAAAACCCTACTTAAGGAACCCTTGATAAGTATGTGGGCAAGGGATGTGAACCTTCCTGAGGATGACTATCAAGGAAGGTTATTAACACCATGATTTATCAAAGAGGACCATGAAATAAACCCTGAAGATGTCATTGTAATAGTATGGTTGCTGTTATAGGCAGGGTACAATGATAAGATTAATAAGGCCTCATGCACTGTACAATGGACAGTACAACATAGAGAACAGGAGTTACACTTCACATTGGATTAACAAATAAAGTGACAGAGCTTCAAGGGTTTTGTGAGAAGAGTACAGTGATATCTTAAGGCCGTAAACTGTAAATAAGGAAGCAGACATGTTAAAGCAATTTGGGGTCATCAAGAGTTAAAGAGTAGACCACTATGCAACTCCAGGAATGAGAATTATGGGCAGGGACAAAAGAATACATAGATAACCAAAGAGTAGTAAATGGTATGGTTGCATGATTAAGACAATGGTATTGATAGGTGATCAAACAAGTGAATGACAGGATAGTTGGTAGAAGCTAACATTAGAATGAGCAGACCTGTGGAGAGCAAGGCCAGATGTATCACAGTGAATAAGGCAGCCACATACACCACAGATTGATGATAAGGATGAAAAGAAGTGTAACAGTCCTGTAGGTAGCTGATACATATAGTGCGAACCTGACAAAGGTACTAAGGACAGTGAAGTACGGAGCTTAAAGACATTTGTCAAGTGTCATGTATTAGTCCTAAAACATCTCCTACGCCCTCCTAAAACTTTGACCATTTCAAACGCCACTCACATATACCCTATCATCATGCACAGGATAGTTGGTCTTGGAAGTTTGGAGGAGTAGGTTTACCCTTGCTCCTTTCATAGCATCGCAATTTTATTTTTTCGTGTATTAGTCTTGTTATGTATTTTATTTTTAGCTATTAATTCTATTATAATTTCTTTGAGTTTTAACTAGTCTAAATATTATAGAATAAATCTTCTATTTCTTTTCTTTTCTTTTTTTTTTTTGGTTTGTTCTCTTTTTTGTCTCTGTTTTTCTCTTTTGATTGTACATTTTGCATTAGTTTCATTTTGGTTCTACTTTTGACTTTGTAGTTTTAGTTCCCTTGATGTTTTAGTTTTCTTTTTGTATTAGTCTTACATCTTTCTTTATTTCTTTCTAGTTCTAATTGTTTTATATTTATTTTCTTTTCTTCCTTTGTGTATTATTTTATCTATTGTGTACCTCAATTTCTTTAAGTTCCCCCTTGCTTCTTTCATGGAATCTCTTTGGGTTTTATTGTTTTCTCTTGCTTTGTTTTTGATTATTAGGTAGTCTATTTATTTAATTTTTATCTTTTTAATTCTTCCATTTTTTGGTTTGTTCTTTCTAATTGCGGGTTATATTGTACTTATTTTAACATTAAGTATGTTGTTTCTCTCTGTCTCTTTGCTTTCTCTCTTCTTTGCATTAGTTTATTCTAGTTTTTAATTTAGCTTTTTTGAATAGTGTTATGTTTCATGTTTCTTTTTTTCATGTATTCTTCAGTTTATTTTATGTTTTTCTTCCTTTTGATTGAATCTAGTTGTGTTCTTCTAAGGACATTGTCTAGCTATGTGGCCACAGCAAGAAAAACATCTTGTGCCTCTGCTATGTCCCCAACCACCTAAGGGTGTACTAGACTACTAGAAACTACCTGTAGACTAACTGTTCTGAGCAGGCTAGCTGGGATGATACTGCCTGGCTCACTAAAAATTCTAATATTTCCTATACTAAGAGCCTCTACCTTCTTGAGACTGAGAGTTCTCAGGTTTTGGTTGGGAACATTGTTGTTGTTTCTCACCCTTAGCGGGTGCTTGATGGCCCTTAGAGGAACCTGCAACCTGAGACTAACCACCTTGAGACCCAATACTAGTTGGAGGTGCGCTACTAATCTGTATAGTTGTAAGGCCTCCTAGAGCCATTGCTACATTCTCCTCTACCGGCCAAGCTTTCTCTACTGTCACTTTCAAGGTCTTCGGATCGAAGGAACAAACTACTCCACAGAAATAGGCATTCAAACCCCTAATTAAATGTTGCACCAACATAGCCTTGTCATCACTAATTCCTACATATTGCTTAAGCTCATAAAACTGGGCTCATATTATTCCACAGACATGGCCGTCTATCTCAGCTCATGGAACTTGTCAAAATGACACTATCGCTAGTGTTTTGATAGGAAATGGGCTCTAAACCTCTCCATGAATAACTCCCAAGTCACTGAACCGATGTCTATGTGCATTTTATTCTCCTCTAATAGCCACCATGTAGATGAAAAACCTTTGAGATGCATGATGGTGCACCTAGCCTTAGTTTTACTACCATAAGGATGCATAGCAAAACACCTATGCAAATCAATCAGCCAAGTCTCTACCTCCAATCATCCACCTGGACCATCAGAAGTGGGAGGACATGCCTTCAAAAGGTAAAATATGTGACCTACTACAATCGCACCCCACTTCACTAATATGTCTCTCCTCCTAGGTGATCTCTCTCTCCCTAACCAACTGCTACTCCTCTTCCTACCCAAGGCCTAAGCAGCCAAGAATATCCTCCATCAATTGGAACACCTACACTCCCTCTAACCTCAATTGACCCAAATTCTAACCTCTACCCTCTAGGGTATTCTAGGAACCCTGTTGTTCCTCACGTTCAAACTCGTGGAAACTCTGAGACAAAGTGCCCTGGAAGTTAGCCCTCTGGCCACCACCATGACCTCTACCTGAACCTCTACCTCAAGCTCTAGTAATCTTCCTACACACCAACACGAAAAGATAGGACATAAATATTAGAAGAGGATGACAGAAGGGGGAAAACATGAGCTCAAGAATCTAAGCACTAAGACAACATAATGGGCTCAATTAACCTAGAGTACCCAGTGTTAGAACTTGGCTTTGATACCAAGTGTAACGCCCTACCAAGAAACCCCAAAGGACAACACATCTAACAAATAATTATGACACAACATTTTTTTTTAAAGTGAATCAACATATAGATCATACTATCAATTACATGGAATATAAACTACATGTACATATGCTCTCATTATGTCCTTTAGTGTAATATTACTACATTACAAACATATCAATTATCCAATCTAAACATACATCGTAAAATAACTAACAACAAGAGTTTAAGAAAAACCACTACATTAAATATATTAAATGTATATATTTCCATAGATACAACACCATTGAAAATCATATATAATGAGAAAATTAGCATATGATCAATTTATCTTACATAAGGGTTCATCAATACATTGTCACAAGATTACATCATAGATTTCCTTATAATTACAAGAAGAATACATAAAATATGTAAGATAGGATACAACTAAAATGATTACATTACATAACATCATTGCTATCAAAAGTGTGGTACAAAATCTAGAATCTTTGCATAAGATGCAACATCCATTCTCACAAACATCAATTGGTAACCCAATGGAGTGCATAGCACATTCCACCTGATCATGTGAAACCCTAAGGTCCATCCCACGTGCTAGGAGATGACAATAAAGATCAACTACACAAGAAGTCAAGAAGACAAGGACTAACATGAATCCATCATACAAGGTACACAAATCATCACATAACAATGACACCGCTTCCATAGGAACAAAAACAACAAGGGGAAAAATACAAGTCAAGGGAATCCTAGACTACAATAGGGAAGAGTTTCATCGCAAGGTACTAGCATGGGTTGTCTGAAATTCCTCTCACTAGGACCCGGCCTCATAGGGTGACACATGTAGAGCCAAAAACCCTTTAATGAGGACAAGGAAGTTGACATTGCCAACTAGGCCTTCTCACTGAAGCCTTAGCCTAAATGAGCACTATGACAAGGGCGAGGACATCAGTTATCTTTTTATGTGAAAGTTAACCATATGTCTAGTTCATTTGTTACATTATCACTAAATTAAATAACTCTTCAATGGGTTGTCAAGTTCACCACATTAGGATTTAGCCCCCATTAAGAGCCACTCCCCCTACTTGCAACTAGAAGACCCAATTCAAAAAATAGGGTAAATCCATCTTGCACACTAAATGAAACCACAAGAAACACATTTCCAGAGCAATACATGGACCCTCTTGCTCACAAATCACTACCATAATAATAATTCAATAGTTCTATGATAGAGACCCTTTTGTGCACAATCTCAAAAAAACACCAACCACTACCATGTGAAATGAAATGAAACTCATGAAAACACTCATGTATTGATATGGGATGTCCAAGTGAATCTACCTAGGCCCTGGCTCCCATTATGGGTTGTCTTCGTAGCCCCACCTATTCCCCGACCCCCATAAAAAATTCATGCAAGTACGGCCATAATCCCCTCTAATCTCTAGAAGCCTACCACAACAACCTCGCACAAATTACTCCCATATTAAACAATAACTAAAAATCACATTGATTTCACTACACAAACACCTTATTTAGTGCATATAACAATCCAATACTACAACCACGGACACCTTATTTCCATATATTTCACATAAAAATCGCATGAATCAATAATGCAACAACAACCATAATGGCACTTATACTTAAAATAATCCACAACCTATAATTTAAAAAAGTAATTTAATTTCCTTTATTTAATCAATTATCTTAATTACCTATAGATGTGTATGCCAGTCACTTATCTACTTGGTCGATTAATCACCTTAATTTTGTAAAACAATCACATAATTAAACAAGAACACGATAACCCAGGAAAGTATAAAATTAACTTGGAATAACATTCATTTGTTAAATGATTTAAAAGAAATAATTTTTTACAAAAGTTTATATTATTCATTCCAATAAATCCTTTAAATTTCCTAATTAAATTGAATTAAATTATTTTCTTATGTAATATTCCAATTTATTTTTCTAACAAAAAAAATGTTGATTTCAAAATAAAATAATCTTTAACTCATCCCATAATATATATTTATACATACATACATACATACATACATACACACACACACACACACAAATATATATAAATATATACCATGCGTATAACAAGGAGCAGCACCAAATAAAATTCTAGCCAAATCATGCACCTATTGCACAATTTCAACCAAAGTAATCACATAAGTCTTGGCGATTTGCAACCCATGCAAAATTTGATTTCCAAGCATGGCAACAAGGGTCAATACACAAAGTGTTGTCATTTGGCACAAGAAAACCCAACATACATTACAGTTGGAAGTTGAATATCATAGAAATCCATTTAATACAAAAAATAAAAACCATGAGAGATAGATTTTTGTAAATCTCAAAAGTAAAACAAAAATTGAAGCACACCATATGAATTCAATAAGGATTTTAAAGAAATCTATTTGAGGATGAATCGGGCTTTTAATTCACACCCTTCAAAAATCATGACCATATAAATGTAAATTGATAGCCACCTAAATATATTGTTTAGAAATCAAATTCTAACCATTAGCTTATAAAATTTGGTTGTTTAACAAAGGAAGGTGCATATTATCAAAATTGCACCTCAACACGATGTTCTCATCAAACCTAAAAGAATATAGATGCCAGACTCAAACCAAGGGCAAAAACAAGGCATCAAATCCTAAAGTTTAAGCATAAAAAAATATTGATTGGAATTCATCTATAAACATCTTTGGTGAGTTTTTCCTACAGTTTAGTTTGCAAGTTTGCTATAAACATCTTTTGAAGATGTGGATCAGGAATCATGACATCAATTTGAGAGTAAAGAGATTGATATTGTGACATAAAGAAAGTTATCTTTTCTTCTTCATGTTATTTTCTTCTCATCATATCGGCCACGGTCTTCCTTGGAGTCATATGCAATTGGAAATGATCTATAAATGCATCAATTAGTTCATTGAATGAATGAATTGAATTGTTTGGTAAGGACGAAAATCATTCTAAGGCAATGCCTTTTAAATTCCTAGGAAACAGTTTGGCTAACAGTTTATCGTCAAGGACAAGGTCACTACATAAGGCAGTGTAAGCATTAACATGGTTAGAAAGATCTCCCTTCCCTCCATATTTCTCAAATCTAGGAATTTCTATTCCTTGCAGCATCGGTGTTAATAATATTTCAAGAGATAGTGGGCTGCCTCGAACATAATAGGTGGGTGGTCCATTCTAGGTTTGGTTTATGGTTGATATTTTCTTTTGCATGTAGGAGATGGTTTGAAAAAGTTGTGTTATGAGAGGGCCAGTGTAAGTGGTATGTGGTGGAAGGGAAAGTGGTGATGGAGTATATGTAGTGGTAGGGAAAGTGAAGGGGATGCTTATAGATGGTATGGTGGAAGAGGATAGAACATGTGATGCCACATAAGAATTAAGACTGATAGTAGGAATAGTCGAGGAAAGAATCACATTGCTAACCTCTTGCATTATTGTTGTGACCTGAGGAGTGGTATAGGTAGGTATGGATGCTACTATTGAAGCGGGGGAGTGTGAGGTCCTCCTTGACTAACCATAGTGTTTGCTGGTTGGGATGTACTAGAGGTGGAAGGAACATGTTAGTGGTATATCTCGTACCCTCATGAATGTTGGAGATGTGTTAATCCTCATGAATGTTAATGACTTTTTCCTTGTGGAATGTGACTGCCTTTTGAAAAATAATCATGTTATTGGAAGGAAAATCCTTACTAAAGGTAGTGGATCCATGCCTAGTGTACTAGTTGCAATACTAGGAGTGGAGTGTTAGATTAATCCAAGATGTACAATACCAGTGTAATATCGGATAGCATGAGTCTTGAGCTTCGTCTCTACTAAGGTATTAGCAATAAGACACCAAACGCCTATGCAAAAGTTTTCTAAACGCAGGACGAAATGAAAATGTAAACAAAGAGAAATAAAATGCTAATAATCAAATTTAGAACCTAATAGCAATGCAATAATAAAACCAGAATGCAAAAATGTTCAAAATTCCGTAAATTATAAGGTAACAAAGTGTGGAGGACTAAGTCGCCCAATGTGGCGAATTAGTCCCTGTAGTGATTTTTTTTTAGATTTTTCAAAAAAATTAAATGAAATTTTATACTTTTCAGATTGTTAGATGCAGCTACAATATGGAAATGTAGAATTTTTGGAATTTTTAATGAAATTTAATGCAAAAAATGCAAGCTATATAAGCTTTTAACCAATGCAATTTTTAAAACCGTAGGATGCAAATTAAACAATGCAAAACCTAATGCAATGTTGATGCAAGTTGTTCCTAGGATGCAAATGTACGTAAAACCAAAAGTAAAATGTTCAAAATTCCGTTTCACCAAAATGAACCAATTTTTTTTGTAGGGGCTTCTCTCTTACACTTCTAGGGTTTTTCACCTAAAAGGAGAAAGGTATCATATAAAACATAGAGGTTCACTAAAGAATAATGCTAGTATGATGGAAATATGTCTAAATGCAAAGAAATGATGAAAGATAATAAAGATTAATGCAAAACCTATGAAATGCAAGTTGTTTGAAAACACAGTGATGTATGCAAAATGACCTAAGAATGCAAGTAAACAATGACAAAAATAAACAAGATGGAGAGGTGCACCTAGAAATAGAAATGCGATGTAGAGAGGCTCTGGAATTCTGCATATTTTGCTATTGAAGTCCACTAGGACATTTACACCATCCTGAGCAACTTAGTCTTGTTTCAGGGTGATTCTGTTGGAACAGGTTTCTGCCAAATGGGTACTCAGAAATGTAAAAATCACTTTTTTGGCCTGGCAGTGGGACTAATTCACCACAGATGGTGGCTTAGTTGACGTGGGAATCTCAAAAATTTTTTGGACGAGAATCAATAGCCTTCGTTCGATCTGCACTTCCCTTCCTAACAGGTATCCAATTCATATTCTAGAGAAAATGAGCTAAAACAGGTCTCCAAGCTTGAATTAGGGATTTGTTGACTTGAATGACTTTGATGGATTGTTGACCACTTTTTAATACCTTACTCTTTGAAAAATCAGCATACAAGATCCACAAACACACATGCAAAGAGGGGAAAAAGGGTTGAGGGTTAGAGAATAGGGGTTTGCCTTGGTCAAACCCCAACTTAGTAATCAAACCCTAGAAAATGAAATGAAATAGAAATAGAATGATGAATGAACAACATGCAATGTCACAAACTCACCAAACCCTTGATGTTGAAACTCTAAAGATATGTAACAAGATGCTCTAATGGATGCTTGATGATGCTTAGAATTCTTGAGAATGATTAAGTAAATGAATGAATTGCTTGAATAATGAATTAATAATTAGAAGATTGTAGGAGATGTAAAATGAGGGGAAAACCCTTTATTTATACTTGATTTTTCAATATTTCTCAAAAATAACACATCACTGACCGACCTCAAGGTTAAGAGAATAAAATCCCGCTAGAAAATCAAAATTATTTTGATAATTGTGCCCAATGGGAATAAGTTTCCCAAGCTGGTGAATTGGTCCCACCAGGGCAATTTTACTAGGTGTCAGGGATTAAAGTGTATTTAATAACTTGGTTTAACGAGAATATTCTAAAAACTACACTTAAGTAGGGCCGAAAAGTGCGTTAAGGGGACATTTAAACATAAGAAAGGGTTAATTTAGTGATGACAAGTCTAGAAAAGCATGAGTTTGTTTCAAATCTTTACAACACTTTGAAATAAGACTTTGTAAGTGGTGAAAAGAGGTCATTTAAGTGAATTATAATAAAAGGGTCCTAGAAAAGTGTGAAAGTTGGTTACAACACTTCACAACACTTTTACAAGACATCCTAGAATTCTTAATGTTTCTCAAGGGTCTAAGATCTAATGTAAATGTGTTGGCCACATTGCAAAATGAATTCTAGGAAGAATCAATGCAAAGTCCATGAGAGAGACTCAAGTGAGTGTAAAAATGTCCAACTATACATTTTTTGGTGACACGAAAATCAATGCAAAAAAACATGTTCTTGTGACTCAATCCATTTATAAATTTCCTTCCATCTACCAAACATAGTTTAGCAGTGCCACAAAATTTATTCTTCTCCTCTTCTTGCAAAGGTATCAATTTAATTCTCTTTCCATTTGATGCCATAGTATATGTATTTCTTCTTATATAACGAATTTATTTCTAATCATGTTGTCATGGTCTCCCTAATTGTAAATGGCATGCATCCATAGGCATAATATCACACAATACTTCATCCCTATATAATCCAATATGAAATTTCACCAAACATTGTTCATTCACTAGTATCTTATGATCATCTTGAATCCATGCTATCCTATAAGGGTTAGGGTTTTTTAGTCTCTTCAAATTCAACTTGGTCACCATCTCCTCTGAAACTAGATTATTAATACCGCTACTATCAACGATTACATACCTTTCCTACAGACTTACATCTAGTTCTGAATAGACTTTTCCTTTGCATTGGTTATTTAGTTACTTCCTAATGCATCAAAGCTCTTCTCATCACCAATGATTCACCTTTCTCTAGTTTTCCATATGAATTAGAGGATCCAACATGTTTTTCATCCATAAATGCTTCTCTTCCAATATGCTCAGGTTTCTTTCAAATACTTCCATGATGACACTCAAATGCTATATATCCTTCACCTCCACACTTAGGTTCCTTTGAATGGTCGTCCCTTACATCTTCCTTCATCTCTCTAGTACCCATCATTATGGTAAGAATTATGGCTTCCTCTGTAGTATGGTTTAGCATCCTTTTCTTCACTTCGATAGGGTTTTGGATCTTTTTTCTACTTCACATATGTTATCCTTTCTCCAGACTGGGTTCCACTCTTCTAAAATCTTCCTCTTGTGCTTCTCTACCTCTATTTAGACTTCTTTTTTAGCTTCTCTTCTACATTTAATGCAAACTAGTATGCTTCTTCAATGGGTTTCATCTTAACCAAGCTCAACTCTTCTTGAATATTTGATCTCAATCTATTGATATATCTGACAACCTTCTCTAATTTTTCTTCACTATGACTGATTCTAATTATCATCTTGTAGAATTCTTTAGTATACTCTTTCACATATTTTTCTTTCTATCTCAGTTTTTGCAATCTCTTTAACAGTTCTAGCTCATAACCAATTAGTATGAATTGATTGTTTAACTTTTTCACCATTTTGTCCCAATTGATAATTCCTTCTTTGCCTCTTCTATTTTGGTCTAACTGAACTTCTTTCTGGTATAATGCAGCATGACATTTCAATTTATTTTTTCGCAAATCTGGGACTCTTTCTAGATCTTCAATTTCTTCATATTTGAATTATTCTTCCATCTCATTTATCCAATCATTCAACTCTTTAGGATTCACATTTCCCGTGTAATTTTGACTTTCAACTCTAGGTCACTTAC
>VDFB02229511.1:11854-50835 GCA_007258455.2 Sequoia sempervirens
TCTTTATCCTTTCATCATCATGAATTCATATCCTCCATCAATAGTGGTCAAGGGAAACCCTAATTACGTCAACGATGATAATGAAAGTCTTGTTGATCAAGAGGTATACGACATAGATCCCCTTGACACTATCATTGCTAGTAAGCTTTCTCCACCCACATTCCAAAATCCAATCACCCCATTGAGTTATCCCATCATGTCTTCATCTATGCCTAGTCACACTCATTATGCTACCTTTGACAAGGGATGTCCATCATATCCATCATATCCTTCATCTACGTTATCCCCTTATCCTAGTTTGCCGTCACAATACCCCTATCTTGATCCCCCAACCACATCCTCTTATTTCAATCCTCCATCCACATGTACCCACTACCCTAATCTCCCATACCAATTCGCTCAGCCTAATCCTACATTCACATCTTCCTATCCTAGTCAAACACACCCACCAACTTACCCTAATCCAACATCCGCATCTCCCTATATTCATCCACCACCTCAATCTTCCCATCCTCATCCACCATCCCCATACCCTTACTACAATCCACCACCCGCCTCCTTGTGTCCTAATTCACCATGCCAATACCCCTATCTTAACCCTTCACCTAATCCTCCATCTATTCCCAGTCCTGCATCCAATCCCATTCTAATCCTAGCCCACCAATCCCTAGTCCTAATCCCCCACTAATCCATAAACCTTCATCCACTCCTACCACACCATCTCATCCTAGAGTATGCAAGTCTCTCATTTCAGAAGTTCTCCAAGGACTTATAACAAAGAAGACATCTCCCACTCCACACATTGCAGTCATGGAACCATGCCATCCCAACCCATCATCCATGGTCGTTAGTGACGAGACCTTCTCCATCCAACACCTATCATTGATGATACCATCACATCCTCTGAATCCACTGAGTCCCCATCTCCTACCATCACATCCTCTGAATCCGTTGAACATCCACCTCCTACTCCAAGAGTCATCGAACCCATCAACGATGCCCAAATCCATTCTGATGACTGCATCGAATCCTCCATCCTTCCATCTCCCCAACTTGAAGAGTCCCCCCATGACTCCATTATCATGCCTCCCACACAAGATGAGTCACTTCAAGAGTCTAATCCAATGCATGCTATCATATCCCCTCCTCCAGATCAAGATCCTACCATCCCATCTAGTCTACCGCAAGATCACAGTCCCCCATCCATTCCATCCCATGATCCTCTTGACATTCAAGATTCTACCGCTCCATCTTCGTCTCCATTGCATGAGCCTGCTACCACAAAATCAGATCCTATCATACCCCCTACTCCCTCTCTAGATACCACCCATCCAAATGATGCTATCCCATCATCTCCTTCTCAGGATCCCCCATCATCGCCTAAAAATGCTATCCCCACACCGCTTGCATATCCCCTTGGTACTCTCACATTCTTCAATGGTGGCCTCCTTGCAGAAGAAAAACACAGTGTATATACCACCCATCATCCCCCACCTAATAATGGACTCGCATCATGTTTTCAGAATAACAAAAATCCTATCATGGATCGAATGCTCAAGAACATGAACTATCAAGGAAAAGGTCTAGGCCTTCATGGGCAAGGTATTTTAGAGCCCATCCAAGTCAAAGAACAAATCTGCATGCAAGGTCTTGGATCTATTTCCCAAGACTCACAATCTAAAGACGTTGGTACAACTTCTAGACGTCCTCAACGAGCCTTCTCCAAAAGAACTTCAAGCTCTACCCATCGCTCTGCCAAATCATATGCTGCCATTCCTCCTCCTCTATCGTATCACCTCAAAACAACCGTCCATATTCCTCCATCTGCTCCATCCATTTTGGGTCCTTACATCCCTCCATCCACCATCTCTCGTCCTTCATCTACTCTATCCATCTTGGGTCCGTATATCCCAAGATCACCTCCTCCATCTCATCCTTTCACCCATCCAACACCTATACATGTCATCCATCATAAACATCCCTCTCGCATATCCCATAATTAGGATCAACAAAGACACATACCTAAACATCCCCCATCTACACGTAATCCCCATACTCCTACCTCCATTGCTCCACATCGTCCATCCTCTCACACCCATCCCATTGCTAATAAATGCACTTTGGATGCTAACATAAAAATGCATAAATCCAAACATCCACATGAATCTAAAGCTTCCCATGTCCCCTCTAAAAGACATGGTAAAGAAAAGAAAAACAAAATCCAAAATTAAAATCAAATCTATAGCTCGCAAAGAGCCACCAAAGAAAAGATCAAAACCATGTGGATCCCAAAGAAAAAAGATGCAATGCCATCAAATGAAAATCTGTAAGAACATCCAAAGTTGCTAATCCAAAAGCTAATCATACCCCCCTTTCATCTCCTAAGTTTGTTCTGGGTCCCTATGTCCCGAAATTCACTATTCCATCTCCTTCATTATCCCCACATTCTCCATCCATTAGTCCTCTTATCTTTTCACATCCATCACCACATGTGCCAATGTTGGTCCTGAACTCACCACCCCATCACACATCCACCCCATCATTCTATCCATACCCTTTCCAGCATCCCATTCATTACCCTACATATCTCCTCCATCAAATCCCTCTAATTCATCATTTTGCATAATCCATTTCTCCTAATAAGGTTGTACCAACATCCAACAGTCAGTTTGAACATGAGCTCTTAATACCTCGTATAGAACTTGATGCTTGAGTCCTTCATCCATATCCTTATCGCATGTCTTCTAAATCCACTTATTTGCCTCCCTTATCCTTATCCATCTCCTTCCGTATACTATCCAAAAAGTCCAAAAATCCAAAAAAAGTAAAAAAAAATCAAAAAAATCAAAAAATAAAATAAAAATAAAAAAATAGTAAAGAAAAATAAATTCGTTTTATGTTGAAAACCACTCTTTGGTGGCCCCTTGGATAAGTATCATGATGAAAACCTGGCAAACAGGCGTCATGCGTAAATCCCCATCTGCACTTGGGGGCAGCTTTTTGATATGTGCTCCCTCCATTCGCTATGCTTCCTGCTATGCTTCCAGTTATACATTCGTCTTCCTCTTATATATCCTTTTCGTTCATCCCCTCCATCCTATCAATCTTACACATCCTGTTTGGCATATCTCATTTATCCCAATCCTTACATCCTCCTTGTGATCTTGATAACAATGGGGCAAACATATAAGCATGCTTTGGGTACCTCTTAGCATACATCTCCCTCATCTGCACACTATCCCAACTGTCATTCGCACTCCTCTACCTTCCTGATCCACCTGTCATGTTACCCTCAATCTCCCTTCTTTATCCATGCATCCTATTTTCATCCATCCCACTCCTTTATTTTCCTTTCCTTCTCTATTGCATCCCTCATGCCTCCTCACACATGACATATCTAGAGTGGGGGCATCCATCTTCCTTTGTGATACAGTCCTTGGAGACATCATTCATTCCATCAAATCACTCTCCAGCAGAGTCGCCATCCCTATCCTTATCTCCTTACTGATATATCCATCTCCCCATCCTTATCTTTCATCCCTCCACACAATCCTTATATCCATCTTCCTATCCTTCCATCATGGCATCCATTCTCACCCAAATCCTTATCCCTCTATCCAATCCACCCAAACAATCCTTTTCCTCGCCCCATCCTCTACCCTCATCCCATCTCATAATCCCTTGTCATTGGTATCTCGCTATCGGCTTTTCCCCATGCAATCCAATGTCATCTATCTTATCGTCATCACTTCTACTTCTTTTGCACATCTTTTCCATCTCTTATCCTTTCTCATCATTCATCTATTCGTTATTTCATCCTCCCAATTCATCTTTTGATGATTTGAATAACTATCCCATCTCTGAGTTTTGTCTAGTCACTATCCTCCAATCCAATGCAATAAGTCTATCTTGTCCCATCGTGTCAGTCCAATCATTTTATCCCCTTATCTAGGGTTATCTCATCATCTTTCATCCATCACTTGTCTTTGGCCTTCTGTCGAACTACGTTGCCCCTGCGCTTTCACGTAGGCAAGGTCGATCATTTGATCTGCCCCCGGGGTTCCATCATCGGTCTTTCTGTTCTGTCCAACCACTCCTCTATCATCTATCATCTTCCATCCATCATTGACCTATATTGTCCACTTTTCTCCTGTTCTCCGTCCTATCTTGGTCATCCATCGAAATCTCCATCATGGTCTGTCGTCAACTTTTTATCGAACTATGAGGGCTCTGCGCTTCCACGTAGGCAAGGCTAATCTTTGATCGGCCCCCAAGCCCCTAGGTCGCTAGGATGTATTAGTCTTTTATCTTGTGTCGTGTCATTAAGCTATGCCCTTATCTAGCTAGTTCTTAACCAACAAGATCCACTTGTATCATCAGATCCAATCGGTTCCGAATATCCTGCATCATATCGATCTTTTAGTTTAGTATCCATCATCAGTCTCAACATGATGCATCCTTCCTAACAGACCTCATCAATCCCATCCATCACCTTGATCCTATGGCAAAGGACCTGTTGTCTTGATTATGATCTCTTGATGCTTTTGAATTTTGTTTATCATTTTGGGTTCCTTCCCATCACTTGTCAGGGTTGCCTTGGTCCACCATACCATGGCGTGCCTTGACCTGCTGACATGGGGGCATACCTTGATCGTTTGTTTTGACTGCTGTCTTCTCAGTTGTCCCTCGTAAGACCCACCGAGATCTCCAAGGTCTTGTGTTACGCTGGGACAACTTTGTGTGTTTGTGGTTATCTCAACACCAGGCCCGACTGAGGTCATCGTGACATCGGGGTGTTGTGATAACCTTCTTGTTTGCTGTGTTTGTTTCATGCGTAGGGTACTTGTTCGCCTTGATCTTCCATATCAAGGTACTTGGTATCCTACGCTATAGTAAAAATCAATGCTTCAAAGATGGCAAAATCTCATTTTCACTGCATTTTCACCACTTTGCATGCACCTTTCGTTTCCACCATGACCATCACTTATGATTTCGGTTGTGCAAGTACTCTCGTTCTTTTTCCTCTTAAGTCCTCTTTTTCTTAGGATATTAATGGTTGTTTTTGGCAAATGCACTCTTCCATACGCCTATCGCCTATCCGCTTTCTCATAACAGTCTTTATTGACACTTAGGTGCATTATAAACATTTACCTTTCGATCCATAAATCATAAATCATAAAAACATACATAAATCGTCCATCCACATGTGCATCCATAAATCATAAATCAAATAAACATGCATCAATCGTCCTTCCACATGTACATCCATAAACCATAAATTATAGAAACATTTACATAGATCATAAACATGTGCATCCATACATCATAAACCATACCTCATTATCCATTTTCATAAACAACTATGCATCCATCATCATAATCATAATAACATACATGTGCATCCATACCTCATACATCATAAAAACATACATAAAGCGTCCATCCACATGAACATGTGCATCCATAAAACATAATCATAAAGCATAGATCATCCATCCATATAAACATGTGTATATACATGAAACCACATCATAAATCATCCCATATAGCCACATAAAAGGAATATCATGCCCAGTGTCAATAAAGGCCCTCGCATAATCAAAATAATAAACATCTTATCATAATACAATGTATCTCCATCATATATCGCCAAATAAGATACAAAATCCAGAGATGTCGACCACCTCTGACCTCTGGCAACACGAACAAACATCCATCCTGTATCTGCAAAAAAAACCAATGTTCTGCATCTGCCCGCTCTACTGTGAGTTGCCCACATCTGATCTCTACGGAGAATTGGGTACTGGCTCTCTGTGCACTGGAGTCCCCTGGTACTCATAGGTGGGGGTCCCCTGGTAGCCGCCATATGGAGACGGAGTCCGCTGATAGTCGCTAAAACCCTTGGTGCGTGTCCCTAATAACTGGGACGGCCCTGGTGGCGGGGGAGCCTGATTGATGTAGCGTGCCGTGCGCTGCGCTAAATCTGGAACAACCTGCTCATATACCCCCCTCCAATAGCTCGCCTGCTACATAAACTCATCCCTCTGCCCAGCTATCAGTCTCGCGACATTCCGCTCATGCCTATACCGATCTCGATCTGCACTGATAGCCCACCGCTCCTGTACCCAGGCCTCCTGAGCTAGTATCAACTGCCGTATCTGCTCTGAGCCTCTATCCCTTTCCGCCTGCAGCGCCTGTAACTGCGTGTGCAACTCCTGAACATCTGTCCCTTGACCCTCCCCCCTCACCCAGCCCCCTCTGCAACTGAGCCCGTGTTGCATCCCTCTCGCCCTGTAATGTCTGCATCCGTACCTCTGCAGCATCCCTCTCCCTCTGTGTAGCCCGTCCCCGCGCCACCGCTGCATCTCTGTCCCTCTGTAAAGCTTGCAATCTCAGCTCAGTCGCATCTCGCTCCCGTCGCAAGCTAGATGCGTGCGATGTCGCTGTATCTTTCTCTCTGCGAAGAGACTGTACCTCTGTCTCGGCCACCTGCCTCTCGCTTTGTGCTACCTGAACCTGCGCCTGTAACACATCCCTCCCTGCCTCCAACACCACCTGTGCCTGCGCCACATCTCTCTGCCTCCACTGTGCGCACCCTGTCTTTGAGCTCAGCTAGCTCTCTCTGCATACTCTCTGCATCCCCTGTCCCCCTGCTGACAACCTGTTGTGCCGCCCCCTCTCCCACCACACCCAATCCCTCCATCTGCATCATCCGACTCTCCACCTCTGCCCGCAATCTCTCCACCTCACCCCGCAGGTCCACAGCCTCATCGCGGCTCTCATCTCTCTTCTCACCAATCTCCGCTCCTGCTCTGATACTAGCATGACCAACTCCATGTAGTCTCTCTCACCCTGAGCAAATCAGGCCCGCCACTCATCCCTCTCCGCTTCTACTCCGATCCGCTCTGCCTTTGCCTCCCGCACTCGCTGTTTGCTCCGTTGTAGTCTCTCGACTGTCTCTCTCAATACCACCATTGGATCCTCCCCTGTGGGTGGTGGTGCTGCTAGCGATGCTACATCATGCACATCTGAGTCAACCTCCATCTCCCGTGGATGGTACCCCTCACTCTCGGCTCATAGCTCCATCTCGTCCACATCTATCACCTTTGGAGCTCCCTGCTGCGGCTGTTCTCCAGCCGTCTCCTGTCCCCCCTGCCCTCCTAGGTCTCTGTCCATCTCTCCGAATCTGTCTGCCTCCTATCCTCCGATGGCCCTGAATGTCTCATGTCCCCCCTCCTCCCCTCCGGCGGTCTCCTGCCCCCTGCCCTCCTAGGTCTCCATCTATCTCTCTGGCTCCGTCTACCTCCTGTCCTCCGGTAGTCCTGGTTGTCTCCTGTCCACCCTCCTCCCCTCTGGCCCCGCTGGCCTCGCCTTGTGTACCTTGTGGCTCCCCCCCTCGGGCTCTCAGTCTCCTCTCCTGTCGACCCCGCCCTCGGGCTCTCGGCCTCCTCTCCACCACCTCCTCAGCCTCATCCTTCGCCCCCTCCTCAGCCTCATCCTTTGCCACCTCCTCAGCCTCAGCCTCTCCCCCCTTTGCTCTGTCTCCTCCCCGACCTCTTCGCCGACATCTCCTCCTCTGACCTATCACCTGCTCCTGTGCCCCTCGTCCTCCTCTGCGTCCTCTCGGCAGTCTCTGCAATCGCCTCTCATCCTCTGATCCAAATCCTCGTGCTCCCTTGATCGGCACCGCTGGTGTAATTCGCTCGGGCGGATGTCGCCCGAACCACTCATACCGCCCTATCGTCCCTGCGTCTCGCGACCCCTCTCGCCTATCCGGATACGGTCTAAACACCAGTCTCTTCATATCACTCCATACACTGCGCAAATTCAGCACTGCTCCCCATGGCCGCTCCCGTGTCTGTCGTGCAAATGTCACTCGGCCTGCCAGAATATCCTGTTTCACTCCGAACTGCCTCGTTACCCGATTCGGTTGATGCAACTCCACTACTCGTGGCCTGCTCCCAATCATGTAACATCGAGTAAAGAAGTAACCACTATGCAACCCCTCCTCCCTCGACCACCCCCTGAATCGCCGCATCATGTATGGCCTCCACACTATATCCACTGCTCGCACATCATCAAACTGTCTCCTCCACACATCTACCTCCTGCACCTCTCGGTACCGCAGTATAGCCTCTGCTTCTGCTCCCCACCACCATGCTATGGGCTCCCTGTCATCATGCTCACCAACTCTCACTATAATCGGTCTGGCAACGCTGATATGCTCCCAGGCCCATACCTGTAGTAGTGTGACGTTTGTCACACTCAGCTGTCTCCTATAACAAATCACGTGCATGTCCCGATACAGCTGGGCTAATATGCACATCCCCCACGCAAACTGTCCCTCCCGGTCCTCGATGATGTGTCGAATCACCTCGACCATCCTCATATGAAGAAACCGACCACTCTGGTCCGGCAGCAGTATACCACTAATCAACCCTGCCAGATACAGTGATAGTACTGGTACCCTGCACGACACCATCCTATCCACATCCAACTGACCCTGCTGCACCGGTAGCTCGTCACTACCAAAAACAATGCGCACGGACTCATCCAGCGCCTCGTCCTCTGACCAACACTTGCTAATCGGAAGCCCTGATATCGGGAGCCTTAGAATCCGCCGCACATCCTCTAGTGTCACCGTCATCTCCGCTGTCGGCATGTGAAAGGTTGACGTCGCCGTATCCCACCGCTCTATCAAAGCTGTCAACATGTCCCCATGGGCCTTGATCGTCGGATATGTCAGCATATGTAGTAGTCCTGCCTTTGCTAGTTTCTGGTGATCCTCTCCGGTCATCCTCGCTATGCATCTCAACACCTCTGATCGTCTCTCTCGCACTCGCAAAATCCCTGTTTTCTGCACAATAATTTGTTTTTATCATTTTCATTCTTTTTTCCCCTCGTCATTCTTGGGTTTCCCATCCCTGTTATTGTTTTCCCCTCCGTTGCCCTATCCCCTATTCTTCACCCTTGGCGGTCGGCGGACCTGTCCACCCCCGTGGCTGCGGACGTGTCTGCCCTCGGTGGCGGACCTGTCCACTGTCGGGGACGGACAGGTCTGCCGCCTGGGTGGCAGATGGGTTTGTCGCCTGGGGCGGACGGGTCCACCACCGAGGTGTCAGACGGGTCCGCCGCCGCGGGCGGGACCGCCGAGGGCGGGACTGCCGAGGGTGAAGGATAGGGGACAGGGCAACGGAGGGGGGGAACAATAACAAGGATGGGAAACCCAAGAATGACGAGGGGAAAAAAGAATCAAAATGATAAAAAAATTAGTGTGTGCAAAAAACAGGGATTTTGCAGGTGCGAGAGAGACGATCAGAGGTGTTGAGGAGATGCATAGCGAGGATGATCAGGGAGGATCACCAGAGACTAGCAGAGGCAGGACTACTGCATATGCTGACATATCCGACGATCAAGGCCCATGGGGACATGTTGACAGCTTTGATAGAGCGGTGGGATTCGGCGACGTCGACCTTTCACCTGCCAACAACGGAGATGACGGTGACACTAGAGGATGTGCGGCGGATTCTAAGGCTTCCGATATCAGGGCTTCCAATTAGCGAGTGTTGGTCAGAGGACGAGGCGTTGGATGAGTCCGTGCGCATTGTTTTTGGTAGTGACGAGCTACCGGTCCAGCGGGGTCAGTTGGATGTGGATAGGATGGTGTCGTGCAGGGTACCAGTACTATCACTGTATCTGGCAGGGTTGATTAGTGGTATACTGTTGCCGGACCGGAGTGGTCGGTTTCTTCATATGAGGATGGTCGAGGTGATTCGACACATCATCGAGGACTGGGAGGGACAGTTTGCGTGGGGGATGTGCATATTAGCCCAGCTGTATCGGGACATGCACGTGATTTGTTATAGGAGACAGCTGAGTGTGACAAACGTCACACTACTACAGGTATGGGCCTGGGAGCATATCAGCGTTGCCAGGCCAATTATAGTGAGAGTTGGTGAACATGATGACAGGGAGCCCATAGCATGGTGGTGGGGAGCAGAGGCAGGGGCTATACTGCGGTACCGAGAGGTGCAGGAGGAAGATGTGTGGAGGAGACAGTTTGATGATGTGCGGGCAGTGGATATAGTGTGCAGGCCATACATGATGCGGCGATTCAGGGGGTGGTCGAGGGAGGAGGGGTTGCATAGTGGTTACTTCTTTACTCGATGTTACATGATTGGGAGCTGGCCACGAGTAGTGGAGTTGCATCAACCGGATCGAGTGACGAGGCAGTTCGGAGTGAGACAAGATATTCCGGCAGGCCGAGTGACATTTGCACGACAAACACAGAAGCGGCCATGGGGAGCAGTGTTGAATTTGCGCAGTCTATGGAGTGATATCGAGAGACTGGTGTTCAGACCGTACCCGGATAGGCGAGAGGGGCCGCGAGATGCAGGGACGACAGGGCGGTATGATGAGTGGTTCGGGCGACATCCGCCCGAGCGGATTACACCAGCGGTGCTGATCGAGGAGGCACGAGGATTTGGATCAGAGGATGAGGGGCAATTGCAGAGACTACCGAGGACGCAGAGGAGGACGAGGGGCATAGGAGCAGATGATAGGAGGTCAGAGGAGATGTCGGCGGAGAGGCCAGGGAGGAGACAGAGCAGAGGGGGGGAGGCTGAGGCTGAGGAGGTGGCGGAGGATGAGGTTGAGGAGGGGGTGGAGAGGAGGCCGAGAGCCCGAGGGCGGGGTCAACAGGAGAGGAGGCTGAGAGCCCGAGGAGGGGAGCCACAGGGTACACAGGGCAGGGCCAGCGGGGCCAGAGGGGAGGAGGGTGGACAGGAGACAGCTAGGACTACCGGAGGACAGGAGACAAAGAGATGGACGGAGACCTAGGAGGGCAGGGGGGGCAGGAGACCGCCGAAGGGGAGGGGGGACATGAGACATTCAGGGCCACCGGAGGACAGGAGGCAAACGGATTCGGAGAGATGGACAGAGACCTAGGAGGGCAGGGGGACAGGAGATGGCTGGAGGACAGCGGCAGCAGGGAGCTCCTGGGGTGATAGATGTGGACGAGATGGAGCTATTAGCCGAGAGTGAGGGGTACCATCCGCGGGAGATGGAGGTTGACTCAGATGTGCACGATGTAGCACCGTTAGCAGTAGCACCACCCACAGGGGAAGATCCAGTGGCGGTATTGAGAGAGACAGTGGAGAGACTGCGACGGAGCGAGCAACGAGTGCGGGAGGCAGAGGCAGAGCAGACCGGAGTAGAGGCGGAGAGGGATGAGTGGCGGGCCCGATTTTCTCAGGGTGAGAGAGACTACATGGAGCTGGTCAGGGTAGTATCAAAGCAGGAGCAGAGATTGGTGAGAGAGAGGGATGAGAGCCGCGATGAGGTTGTGGACTTGCGGGGTGAGGTGGAGAGATTGCGGGCAGAGGTGGAGAGTCAGATGATGCAGATGGAGGGATTGGGTGTGGTGGGAGAGGGGACGGCACAGCAGGTTGTCAGCAGGGGGACAAGGGATGCAGAGAGTATGCAGAGAGAGTTAGCTGAGCTTAGAGACAGGGTGCGCACATTGGAGGCAGAGAGAGATGTGGCGCAGACACAGGTGGAGGTGTTGGAGGCAGGGAGGGATGTGTTACAGGCGTAGGTCCAGGTAGCACAGAGCGAGAGGCAGGTGGCCGAGAGAGAGGTACAGTCTCTTTGCAGAGAGAGAGATACGACATCGCAGGAATCTAGCTTGCGACGGGAGTGGGATGCGGCTGAGCTGAGATTATAGGCTTTACAGAGGGACAAAGATGGAGCGGTGGTGCGGGGACGTGCTGCATAGAGGGAGAGAGATGCTGCAGAGGTACGGATGCAGACATTACAGGGCGAGAGGGATGCAGCACGGGCTCAGTTGCAGAGGGGGCTGGGTGAGGGGGGAGGGCCAGGGACAGATGTTCAGGAGCTGCACACGCAGTTACAGGCGCTGCAGGCGGAGAGGGACAGAGGCTCAGAGCAGATACGACAGTTGATACTAGCTCAAGAGGCCTGGGTACAAGAGCAGTGGGCTATCAGTGCAAATTGAGATCGGGATAGGCATGAGCGGAATGCCGCGAGACTGATAGCTGGGCAGAGGGATGAGTTTATGCAGCAGGCGAGCTATTGGAGGGGGGTTATATGAGCAGGTTGTTCCAGATCCAACGCAGTGCACGACGCGATACGTCAATCAGGCTCACCCACCACCAGGGCCGTCTCAGTTATGAGGGACACACACCAGGGGTTTTAGCGAATATCGGCGGACTTCGTCTCCATATGGTGGCTACCAGAGGACCCCCACCCATGAGTACCAGGGGACTCTAGTGCACAGAGGGTCAGTACTCGATTCTCCGTAGAGATCAGATGTGGGCAGCTCACAGTAGAGCGGACAGATGTAGGACATTGGTTATTTTTAGCAGATACAGGATGGATAGTTTGTTCGTGTTGCCAGAGGTCAGAGGTGGTCGACATCTCTGGTTTTGTATCTTATTTGGCGATATATGATGGAGATGCATTGTATTATGATAGGATGTTTATTATTTTGATTATGCGAGGGCCTTTATTGACACTGGACATGATATTCCTTTTATGCGGCTATATGGGATGATTTATGATGTGGTTTCATATATATACATATGTTTATATGGATGTATGATCTATTCTTTATGATTATGTTTTATGGATGCACATGTTCATGTGGATGGACGATTTATGTATGTTTTTATGATGTATGAGGTATGGATGCACATGTATGTTATTATGATTATGATGATGGATGCATAGTTGTTTATGAAAATGGATGCATAGTTTTTTTTCCTTTTATTTACCAAAAATTCCTTCAATTAATTCATCCAGCCTCTTTCTTCCCAGAGTCGCCATTTGCACACCGTTTACCCGATTGACTCCGTTCAAGTGCCATTCTTCTCATTTTTCCGTGCTCTTTCCAACAACATTTACCATTCCGTACTTTCGAGAAGTTGACCGGGGCTCCCTTTTCCTCCCCCGTCCCCCTTTTCGAGGGGGCATACCCTACCATTGTCTCCTAACTCGTCGCTCTAAGCCTACCTTCGCTGGATTGGGGCATCCTCTCCACATTTTCTTTGTTTGGGGCAGCTCGCACATTCCCCCATGCTGGGGCATTGCTTTTCTAATCTCTTCCTCTATAGAGTCATCTGCATGTTGTTTTTCTTCGAAACCCTATTATCCTAATAGTATTTCGAAGAGGGGCAAAATGCAGACGTCCAGTTTGATCACTTCCATATGATCAAACACGTCTCCTTAGTCATCCGGTTGTTTATCCCCGTTGTTAATATTAATTAAACCATAGTTGAAAAACTCGCCAATTGTAAAAACTCGCCAAGCCCGAAAAATACGGTACGGAAAAAACTCGGCAAAAAACTCGGCAACTTAAAAAATTGCTTAAACTTCATTAAAAACACATTTTTTTTGCAAAATTCAAAGATAAGATGCATCCAATGAGTCAATAAAATGAGCAAATAGAAGAAACAAGCTGAATCTAGTTATATTTGATTGATTTGAAAGAAAATTAGATACAAAATCGCATCCCCATGTGGAATGCTCAATCCGCTGATACTGATAGTCTGAAACAAAATGAAAATAGCAAATAGTTTTTGTAAAACTGAAAGTAAATACAACATTAATATATTTCAGCTTTTACAAATTCACATCTTCCTCTTCCCATGTCTAGTACTTCTCACTACGGGAGAGGGTGTAGTCGTAGGCATCTGTTGTGGCTGCTCAACCTCCATCCTGGGTCTAGAGGCTACTGCTGGTGGCTCTGGCACTGCCAATGACTCCTCCTCAGGGTCATCCTCAATGTCATCCAATGAGAATGCAAATCCACCCCCCTCCATTGCCTGTAGCTCAAAGTCATAGATCTCATCCTCGGAAAACAATGAAGGTCGATCATCTTGCCCTGTCCAATCATTGTATGGATCTATCTCATCCAAATCAATTGGATCATCTGATATTTCCTTAACTTGTTTTGTGCGCAACCGAAGATTATATTGCACATATACAAGGTCATTCAGGCGTTTTTGAGCTAGTTTGTTCCTTTTCTTTGTATGGATGGCCTCAAACAAACTCCAATTACGCTCACAATTGGACGAACTACAAGGCTGTGATAAGACACGGAGGGCAAATTGTTGGAGATGTGGGGTATTTCCACCCCAATTTGACCACCAAACATCTACAAAAAACAAATTAAGAGTTACAAGAGAACTTAGAAACTTAGAAAGGAAAGTCAAAACTCAAAAGTTGAAAACATATTTTATCAAATTATCAATATTTGTAACTTGTAAATTTCAAATTTTATACCTGGTGGCTGATTGTGTATTGCTCTCTTTGCTAGCTCTAAAGAGAAGAGTGCACCCCTTTTTTCTCTATAACTTTGGATTTCATTAACAATGAGGTCTCCCGCATCAAGGTCAGGTGACATCCTTTGAATGCACTTCATGAGGCCCTCCATAACCTCTCCAGTAGGATCTGAGTAGGTGCTTGAATGGAAGAAATGAGGGTTCAAGAAGTACCCTGCTGCATGGAGGGGTTGGTGGAGTTGATGGTTCCACCTCCTGTCAATAATCTCCCAAATGGGATCAAATTTGAGGCTGTCCCCTTTATAATAATTTCTTATAGCCTCCTTGGCCCTATCCATGGCCTCATAAAGATATCCCATTGGGATTTTATCCCCATCCACCAAGCGGAGCACTCTAACCAAGGGCTCTGACACCTACAAATTACAATATAAAAATGCAAAAAAATTAGAGTTTCAAATTTACAATGAAAGACATTAAAATTTTTATTCAATTTGAATTCAAATTGAAAGTTTTGAAATTGAAGTTACCTTCACAATCTCTGCTGCCCTTTGTGCAAATTGGGTATCAAACACAATTTTTGACACCTTATCTCCTTCAGGCTTCTTCGAATAGGTTGAGTCCATCCAAGGTTGACTCACAAACATTTGTTTTAAAGAAGTCAAAGAACTAAGAATGCTTTGCAACGTTAAGAAAATTGTTGCAAACCTTGTGACACCTGGCCTCACCAATTCTTTCCCATGGGTGTGCTCCCTCATCAAGCGAAGAACCCAAGGGTGATTGTAGATATATTTAGTGACCCTCCTCGCGTCCTCTACAACTGGTGTGACCCAATCTAGTTTTCCTATGTCCTCCAAAAGAAGGTCAAGGACATGGGCTGCACATGGTGTCCAAAAAATTGAGGGGTGTCTATCTTCGAGGAGTCTTCCTGCTGCCACATATGCTGCTGCATTATCAGTTATGATTTGCACAACATTTGCAATCCCCACCTCCATGCAAACTTCCTCCAACATCTTAGCCAAATTTTCTGCACTTTTTACAATGTGGGAGGCATCAATTGATTTTAAGAACACCACCTCTTCTTTGCATGCAACCAAGAAATTAATGATGGTACGGTTTTTTCCATCCGTCCACCCATCAGAAAGAATAGAGCAGCCATATTTTTGCCATTTTTCTTTTTGCTCCTCTACTGCTGCCCTTGCCCTTTCAGTTGCATTAGCAAGCAACCTACAAGTACAAAGTGAAATTAAGTACACAATTTTAATTTGTAAACAAAAAAAATAGCTTAAATTCATCATAAATTAAACTTAAAAAACATAAATTAAAGAACATAAACTAACCTCCCACTCAAGTCCATGCGAGAAGGCGCCTTGTAGCCTTTTCCTGCAATTGTCAATGCGGTGACCAAATTCTGCTAGTAAGGAGAACTCGCCACATTGAAAGGGATATTGTTAAAATACCAAAAATCTGCACAAGCAATGTCTGCTTGCTCATGCACCTCCCTATTCCATCCAGTCGCCTCTAAGGAAGGTTGTGCACCAGGTGTGTTTCTAGGCACAAAATAACTATCCAACCGTGTAGGTCCTGCAGTTGCCCCTACCCCTGGTGCTCTACTAGAGGAAGATGAAGGGATGGAGGTCGAGGCGTTAACGGATTGCCTTGACCTTCGCACACGTGGGCCACGAAGAGAACCCACTATCTCCTGAGTAACATCATAATCATCATCTGACTCAATTGGAGCACCTTGAGAAGAGGCAATGGCTGCTTGCATTGCTGCTCTTGCTTTCTCTCTTTGCACTTTTTTTTCTTCTGCAGCTGAAAGTATGGCATTCATATGTCTTTTTATTTCTTCTGTGGTTTTAGGACATTCCTTAGCATCACGTTGAGGGATGCCTGCAAGGTGGTACTTGAGGCGATTGATGCCTCCACGATATACTTTTTCACATTGAATGCAATATACTGTGCCAGGTATGGGTCCTAGATAAGCATACTTCCAGGCAGGATCTCTAGCTCCTGGAGGACGTTTGCCTACAAATCCTGTAGGCATGGATGGGACAGAGCCTGAGGCAGAAGCAGGTTCAAAAGCCATTATCAATTAATTATTAACCTACACAAAGTGAAAGTCAAAGCACAACTTGTTAGTTTTTGATAGAAAATTTAAAAACAAGTTAAATTAGATTAAATCAAATGAGATTACTTTAAGTAATTAAATCAAATGAGATTACTTTAAGTTTAAATTACTAAAAATCTATCACTAGATTCTAAACATTTTTTATAACAAAAAAATTGGATTTAAAAAAAATAAAATAAGTAGGGTTTCAAAAAAATGTGAAAAAATGTAAAAATTTGAAAATTACTTCAAACTAGTAAAAAATTAAGCTAATCTAAAAGATTGCAAGCATGTTATTCAACAAAAAAGAGGATTCAAAACCAAAAAGAAAACTAGGGTTTTAAGAAAATTTAATAAAAATGAAAAAATCAGCAAAATATGTAAAAAAATGAGAAAAATTCATAAAAAAATCTTGTTTTCATGAATCTAAATCTTGTTTTCATGAATCTAAATGCATTTAAATCATTTTCACACTACATTTAGATGATTTTTAAATATAGAACCAACAAGAATAAAGAAATTTTTAAAAAAAAAGAAAGAATAAAAAAAATGAGAAACCCTACCTGGAAATCAGATTTGTCTTCTAAATTCGATGTAAATGCCCTTCAAATCTTGTCTTTTGGATGTAAAGTTGCTGCAAATGAGTGCACAATGCCTTGGAGATGTTTTTTGTTGAGTGTGGAATGAGAATGAATGAAAAAAATAAACTTGAAATCACTTTTTAGCGGCTGCCTGGGCGTCTCATTGGTCGCGCGGGTTTTTTAGAAAAACTCGCCGTACATTTTAGAAAAACTCGCCAAAAGTACGGCAAGTTTTTCTAAAATGTACGGCGAGTTTTCCAGGCGTACAATTGCCTGGAAATCTCGCCAGGCCAAAAAACTCGCGAGTTTTTAAAAACTCGCCGAGTTTATGGCGAGTCTTGCAACTATGAATTAAACTATTGGTTTAATTAATACCTTGCATTTTACATAAAGGTCATAAAGTATTTAATTTAATAAATACTTTACCCCTCTTCCTCCTCTAAATTAAATAAATACACCATTTTATTTAATTTAGTCATATTTCCCTTTTGGAGTTAAAATTCATTTTTTAATTCCTCTTTTCTTTCTCATGGTCACATCCTTCAACTTTTGCAAGTTGGTCTCTAATCCATCTTAATTCCTTCAACTTTTTCTAATTAACTAGGGTTAGCATGTGTACACCCTTAATCATCATTAGGGTCACATCCTCCATAATCTCCCACTTGCTTCTAATGAGTCATTAGTCCATCTAATTGAGTACTTGCACAACCTTAATCATATGGTTAGTCTAACCTAATCCTCTCCCCATTTATGGCATGTGTCTTTAAGTCAATCTTATTAAAGGCTTTCTCCTTTTGGGCAAGGCACTCCACTTCCCCATGTGAATTTTTAATTCACCTTTTAATCCCCCAATGCACCCAAAAGGAATTTTTAATTCCTTCACTTCTCCCCACATGTCCTCTATTTATTCTTTATTCTTTCCCATCTCCCCATGAGAATATTTGAGGAATTTTTAATTCCTCACATATCCTCTCACCCACATGGGGACAAGGACCTCCTTTATGAGATCTTGTCCAATCCCAAGGTACTTTGTACCCCCCTCCATGTCATGTACTTCTCTTACACCTCATGTCCATCTCATCTTTCTTAGGCCTCTCCCCTTGCCACATGTCAAGATGTGAGGGCTTGTGAGTTCTCAACTCACCATAGCCCTACATCTTGGCCATGTTGGGATCAATCTCAACTGTCCATTTGTTTTAGGAATTCTCAAAATTCTTATAAATACCCCCTCTTTTCTCTCATTTTGGGGGAGACCATTTTGCTAGCCAAACTCTTGCAATTTTATTTCTCAATCTACACTTAGCCATTTTCATGCTTTTAGCCATTTGCATCCATTTTGTCCAACTATCTTGCATCTCACACTTCACATCTTGCATCTACTTGCCATCCAAGGAGCATACACATCAAAGATCGAAGGGCCAACCAAAGGATCGATTCGACACGAGGTATAAAGTTCCATTTGTTGCGTTTATCTTGTGTTGATTCCAACTTAGGCTAATCTTGAGGTGTAGGTTGTTTTGGTGTTTATTTGCACTCTTTAGTTTGCTGCTCATTTTCTAATGCTTATATTCGACCTATCACAGATAGTAAAGATTAGTAAAACTTTGCTCATATTTTCTTTGGATGGATGATTTCTATTCAATGCGTAAAGTTAGATTGAGCTTTTGATGTGGATGCTTCATTATTTACTTCGAATGATATTGTTCTATCGATGGTGTTGTTTGTAGTGAAGAAATTTTAAGCACAATTCTCGGAAGATTGCGCTTGCTTTGTGTAGTTTTCGTTTAGCGTGGCGCAACAAAGTATTGTCTTTGGTTTCATTCAATCCTTACTGCCTCTTGATTTCGTAGGCATAGTATAGGATTCCTCAACCCTTACTCCCTTTTTCACTTTTTACCTAAAATCAGAAAATTTAAAAAATAAATAACATTGCATTTAAGTCCCTTGCTTTCTGAGTAACTAACTTACTAGAGTAAATCCCTTTGTGCTACTAACAAAATCACATCATCCACATAAGCTTATCCGCACCCCAACTTACAAAACATTGAAATTGCCGTATGATCTTTCTTGCAATCTTAGCATACGAGGTAGTTTTTCAAGAGAGGATAGAGTGTCTTTGGATTCTTTATTCTAGAGTGCTTGGCGAGTCATAAAACACGCATCTATAGGTAGACATGTATAAAAAATGTGGTACATTAGACAAGGTAGTAAACTGTTTGAAAAAATGCCTCAAAGAAATGTGGTCTCATGGTGATGCCATGACAATCCATAGAAATTTGCTTGTCATGGCATTCCATCACCATGAGACCACATTTCCTTGAAACATTTTTTCAAATAGTTCATTGCCTTGTCTATGCTATTGCATACTATTATGCTTTGATAGATTTTTTCCAAGCATCCATAGCTTGTTCGAAAGCACTTGTTTTAGGCTTTTAGCCACAACAGTAAGGCAATGAATTGTTTGATAAAATGCTTTGGTAGACATGTATGAAAAATGTGGTAGCATAGACAAGGCAGTGAACTGTTGAAAAATGCCTCAAAGAAATGTGGTCTCATGGTGATGGAATGCCATGACAAGCACATTGAGACCACATTTCTTTGAGAGATTTTTTGAACAGTTCACTACCTTGTCTATGCTATTGCTTACTATTATGCTATGATAGATTTTTTCCAAGCATCCATAGCTTGTTCGAAAGCAACTGTTTTAGGCTTTTAGCCATAGCAGCAAGGTAGTGAACTGTTTGATAAAATGCTTTGGTAGACATGTATGAGAAATGTGGTAGCATAGACAAGGCAATGATCTGTTTGAAAAAAATACCTCAAAGAAACATGGTCTCATGGTGATGGAATGCACCATGACAATCCATAGCAATTTGCTTGTCATGGCATTCCATCACCATGAGACCACATTTCTTTGAGGCATTTTTTTGAAATAGTTCATTGCCTTGTCTATGCTATTGCTTACTATTATGCTTTGATAGATTTTTTCCAAGCATCCATAGCTTTCTCAAAATGTTGATGTTATGGCAGCTTTGGGCTCATTCTTCTAGCCACGAGTGAACACATAAATTCATATAGCCTAACGGCTATTCATTTATTGAGATAATTAAGTGAAGAGGCACTTCACTTGGGCAACAATGTAATTTCCATCTTGGCCGACCTTCCTTGTATTTGCATTTATTATTTGTAATTATATCTTATTATAATGGCCGACCTTGCTCTTGAAGAGGTGCGACCTCTCTATCAAAATGTATTTATACAAGGTCTTTCCCACTTCATTTGATATCAAGCAAGTCCGATTCCTTCTCTTCATACAAGTGCAAATTCTTCACGAGAAAAGTGCGAATTCTTCAAGAAGCAGATTGCGAATTCCTTCAAGTGCAGATCTGAGTTTAAGGAAGGGCAGATTGTTATCTGTTATTGTTGCCATTGTTGGTGCTGGATATTGGCCTTGTGATTGGCCTCATTGTAAAGAGTATTGTTGCCATTGTTTATATAGATATGAAAGAGATACTTGTTGCTGGGTTTTTCTCCCTCAAAAGGAGGGTTTTCCTAGGGTATATGCTGTGTCTTTGTGTCTGATTTGAATTAAAATTCTGAGTTTTACATCTGATCATAAAACTAACATGGTATCAGAGCGGGTTTAAAGGAGATCCGATCAAATTTTATTTAAATCAGATTCAAGATGTAAATCAAATCTGCAGTTTGGAATGTGATTGATGTTGCAGATTGGTCATTGCTATCTTCATTGCGTTTTGGTGAAAGTTCATTCTCTTTCCTCTTCTACCAGCAACGTACGGGTCAGTTCATGTAGTTGGGTGTGTTAATGAAGCCTTGTAGTGGAGCAATAATCTGGAATTCTGTAGCAAAGCACCTGATATCGGGTTGTAACACAACTTCTCAGAGTCTTTCTGGAGTAGAAAAATGCAATTGTGATGCGATTATCATTGAAGAGTTATCGGGGAGAAGACAAGCTTCCTTAATGCTATATATGAAGAACTGTTAATCGAAACTCTGAGACACGGGAATGTCATTTCGCGGAATTCCTGGCGCTGAGTGATGACGGGTCTATATACTCTGCTATTGTTGCAAGATTATTACTTCTTCCCTTGTCGCGTTTGTTGCCACCGTATGTCTTGTGGAGTCCGTGGTTCTTAGCGGTGCTCAATATTGCTATGGTCTGCATGTGGAGTATTTGACCAAATCCAGGATGTGAAATGTATGTTGGACAAATCTTCTGGGAATAGAAGGGAGACGAGAATAACTTCAATATTTCGATGATATTGATTATTAGTTGTGTTGAAGCGGCAGACTACTCCGCCTTATGAAATCGTGGTTGTAGATGTCGTGTCATCCTTTGGAATTATTGCGGATGTGTTCCTGATTTGTATTTAAATCCATCAATGCTGGATCCTGTATTCTGTAATTACATCTGCCATTGATAATATATTTATCATATCGTTGGAACAATTGGAGGCCGTTGTTGGGCATTCATGCGTATATATCATTAGTGTTCATTGGCATTGATATTGAATAGGAGGCATGGTCAACTCTCAGGAGGCTAATTTCATAATCGAATACCTGGACATTAATAACTGACATACTCATAAAAAGTTGCGGGAGTTTATTTTTTTTATGAAGTTGTGACCTCTGTCATCATCGTGTCTAACTGGTGTGTTGACTAGAACGGCCACAAGCCTAGCTCAGGGATGGCAACACTGAAGGTGGCAAAGATGAGACATAGCCACAAGCCTAGCTCATGGTGTACCAACAATTCAATAAAGAGATAAGTATTTCTCCTTGTTTGTGCCCTTGAAATCACTTTTGTCTAGGCTAAAAAAAATTCAGTCTGTTGAGTTGTGCAGATTTGATGTTCATTTGGATCATGTGTGATTAGTAAAGAGAGATCGTGGTTTCTCTTGAATTGTGTTATTCTTTGCAAGTTATTTTTTCGTGCTAGTTGTGAAGATTTCTGAGTGTGACTTTGAAATAAAAAGAGAATTGCAATTTCGATGGTGATTAGTTAGTCACATCGATATCATTCTCTAATGCATGAAATGTGATAGAGCCTTGACTCTTGGAGAGGGTTGGTTCTACATGCTAACTGGATAATGCATTCAAGAAATCTGTAGTTGTGCAAATTGTCTTTTGTTGTGCTAAGTTTAGCACTATCGAGAGGAGTAAAAGATGGAAGAAAGAGTTATATCAAAATTCAATAAAGATAAGTTTCTTTATCCTTTCATTCTGATCTCTTGATATTTGCTACATATTTCACTTATAGGTTGATTCTTATATATAAACTATGAAGAGCTAAGCATTTCATGTTTTTTTTGAATTCTTATGTATTCATGCTATAACTTGGGATAGTAAACTTTGTGTGATTCTAGCCTTGATATTTCCTTGGATAGTTATAAATTGTTAGTAATCTCTCTCTAGAATGCTTCCAGGACTGATTGAGGAGCAAGAAGGTAATGAGAGATTGCACAAGGAAGAAGAGCTTCAAGCATCTTGTGAGGAAGTCATGTTGACAAAGAAATGATCAAGCATGGAGCCACAACTTACAGCCATGGGACTGAGTTGGTGGCTGGAGACATCTCTCGAAGAGGAAGAACCTATTCAGGTTGTCATTGTGATCAGTTCTTCGAAGAGAAAGTTAAAATCCGAGGATTCAAGGCTCGAGTTGAGAGCATGTTCGGGAAAAGGCTTGAGGTTTTGGGATCTATCAATGGAGGGATTTCACTTCCAGAGGCTCTCTGAGGCAGGGATCAAGAGGGAGTTCTGTGACTCACTGAGATGAAGTGTAGGTTGCAGTGTTGCAAGACTGATGCTAAAGTCCTTGGAAGATCTCTTCAACTGCTGAGATCATAATTGTACAAGACAATCAATCTGGATTTGTCATTGGTAGCTCCGCAAACCTATTCAGAATAGAGTGATCTGGGTTGAGGTTGAGGACAATCTTGAACTCTCTACAATATCAGAGGTGTGCTCTAGAAAACTTTCTCTAAGGCAAGCATTGCAGGCAATCTTGGACGAAGAGGTCAGAAGGTTGATGCAAGTACTTGAAGATTCAAAGGGAGCCTACTGGACCTGAAGAAGATGGTAATCTAGTTGATCTTGGTTCTTTATGTGATTTAATTTTTATTGGAGAAGATCACCTCATTATCAAATGTAAGGAGTTATCTTCTAAATTTGAAATGAAGGATCTTAGATACATGCATTACCTCCTTAGTTTAGAAGTTTGGCAGAAGCCTAAAGAGATCTTTTTGAGTCAAGGGAAGTACACTATTGACATTCTGAAGAGATTTGGTATGATCGATTGCAAATCCATGTCTACGCCTATTTAGACCAATTTTCAGAAGCTTAAGAAGGCTGCAGCTGGTTCAGATATGGTGGATCCTACTATGTACAAACAGTTGATTGGATTGTTGATGTATCTAGTCAATACTAGACCATATATTTGCTATGCACTGAGTGCACTTAGTCAGTTCATGTGTGAACCAAGGCAAATACATCTAGTTGCAGCAAAGCATATCCTGAGATACTTGCATGACACAACTGGATATGGCTTGAGATATTCTTCTGGTGTGGACTTGAAGCTGCATGAATATACTGATTCTGATTGGGCAGGGTGCGTCACTGATCAGAAGAGCACCTATGGATGTTGTTTCAGTTTGGGGTCTGCTATGATCTCCTGGTGTAGTAGGAAGCAGTCTTCAGTGGCACTGAGCACCGCAGAGGCCGAGTATATTGCAGCTTGTGTGACAACTTGAGAAGTAGTGTGGCTTTGGAAGCTCCTTGCAAAAGTGTTTGGACAATCATTGGAGCCGACTATCATTCATTGTGATAATCAAAGCTGTGTGAAGCTTTCTGTCAACCCAGTGTTTCATGACAAAACTAAACATGTTGAGGTCAAATACCACTATATTAGAGATATGGTATTGAGGAAAGCAATCCAATTGAGGTACAACAACATTGATGAGCGGATGACAAATATTCTCACCAAGCTTCTCTCCAGAGTAAAGTTTGTGTACTTTCAAGACAAGCTTGGTATTGTGGAGAATGAAGCCCTAATTGAGAGGGAAACTCAACATTAGTGATCTTTTGTGATTTGCTTTAATGCATTTCTCTTTGTGAGAGAGATTTGAGGTGAAATCCCTTGTTAATGCATTTCTCTATGAGAGAGATTTGAGGTGCAAGCCCTTATTAATGCATTTCTCTTTGTGTGAGAGATTTGAGGTGTAAGCCCTTGTTTAATGCATCTTTCTCTGTGAGAGAAATTTGAGATGAAAGCCCCTTGTTTCCACCCTTTGAGAGTAGCCATGGTGGATGTCATGTGTGTGACTCCATGACAACATCACGTGAGAGAATCCGTGATGATTTTTTTGTACTTGTGCTTTTTCACCCTCTGGGAGTAGCCATGGTGAATGTCACGATGAGGTGACGACATCACGTTGAGTGATGAGCACTTGTGCACATTTACCATCCATGGGAGTAGCCATGATGGTTGATATCACAGTGAGGTGATATCTCTTCTTTCCACATATGGGAGTAGCCATTGTGGTTGACATCACGATGAGGTGATATGTCTTGTACAACTGGAAGTATTTCTCCCTAGCTGAGAGGGAGTGTTGATGTTATGGCAGCTTCGAGCTCATTCTTCCAGCCACGAGTGAACACATAAATTCATATAGCCTAACGACTATTCATTTATTGAGATAATTAAGTGAAGAGGCGCTTCACTTAGGCAACAATGTAATTTCCATCTTGGCCAACCTTCCTTGTATTTGCATTTATTATTTGTAATTATATCTTATTATAATGGCCGACCTTGCTCTTGAAGAGGTGTGACCTCTCTATCAAAATGTATTTATACAAGGTCTTTCCCACTTCATTTGATATCAAGCAAGTCCGATTCCTTCTCTTCATACAAGTGCGAATTCTTCAAGAGAAAAGTGCGAATTCTTCAAGAAGCAAATTGCGAATTCCCTCAAGTGCAGATCTGAGTTTAAGGAAGGGCAGATTGTTATCTGTTATTGTTGCCATTGTTGGTGCTGGATATTGGCCTTGTGATTGGCCTCATTGTAAAGAGTATTGTTGCCATTGTTTATATATATATATATATATGTAAGATATTTGTTACTAGGTTTTTCTCCCTCAATATGAGGGTTTTCCTAGGGTATATGTTGTGTCTTTGTGTCTGATTTGAATTAAAATTCTGAGTTTTACATCTGATCATAAAACTAACACCTGTTTTGATAGATTTTTTCCAAGCATCCATAGCTTGTTCGAATCACCTGTTTTAGGCTTTTAGCCATAGCAGCAAGGCAGTGAACTGTTTGATAAAATGCTTTGGTAGACATATATGAAAATTGTGGTAGCATAGACAAGGCAGTGAACTGTTTGAAAAAATGCCTCAAAGAAATGTGGTCTCATGGTGATGGAATGCCATGATGAATGCCATTGCAAGCGAATTGCTATGGATTGTCATGGCATTCCATCACCATGAGACCACATTTCTTTGAGGCATTTTTTCAACCAATTCACTGCCTTGTCTATGCTATTGCTTACCATTATGCTTTGATAGATTTTTTCCAAGCATCCACAGCTTGTTCAAAAGCAACTGTTTTAGGCTTTTAGCCATAGCAGCAAGACAGTGAACTGTTTGATGAAATGCTTTGGTAGACATGTATGAAAAATGTGGTAGCATAGACAAGGCAGTAAACTGTTTGAAAAAATGCCTCAAAGAAATGTGGTCTCATGGTGATGGAATGCCATGATAATCCATAGAAATTGTCTTGTCATGGCATTCCATCACCATCATGGCATTCCATCACCATGAGACCACATTTCTTTGAAGCATTTTTTCAAATAGTTCACTGCTTTGTCTATGCTATTGCTTACTATTATGCTTTGATAGATTTTTTCCAAGCATCCATAGCTTGTTCGAAAGCACCTATTTTAGGCTTTTAGCCATAGCAGCAAGGCGTGAACTGTTTGTGCTTGATAAAATGCTTTGGTAGACATGTACAAAAATGTGGTAGCATAGACAAGCGTTGTGGCTTGAAATACTCAAAGAAATGTGTCTCATGGTGATGGAATGCCATAATGCACATTGAGACCCATTTCTTGAACTGACAGCTCAACTTGCATCTATGCTATGCTTAATTATTATGTGATAGATTTTTCCATAGCTTGTGCGCTTTGTTTGCTTTTAGCCATAGCAAAATAGTGGTAGCTTGATAAAATGCTTTGGTATACATGAATGAATGTGTTAGATAGACAAGGCAGTGAACTGTTTGAAAAAAAATGCCTCAAAGAAATGTGGTCTCATGGTGATGGAATGCCATGACAATCCTGAATTTGCTGTCATGGCATTCCATCACCATGAGACCAGATTTCTTTGAAACATTTTTTCAAAGCAGTTCATTGCCTTGTCTATGCTATTGCTTACTATTATGCTTTGATAGATTTTTTCCAAGCATGCATAGCATTAAGCGTTTGTTTTGGCTTTTAGCCATAGTAGCAAGCAATGAACTATTTGATAAAGTGCTTTGGTAGACATGTATGAAAAATGTGGTAGCATAGACAAGGCAGTGAACTGTTTGAAAAAATGCCTCAAAGAAATGTGGTCTCATGGTGATAGAATGCCATGACAATCCATAGCAATTTTATTGTCATGGCATTCCATCACCATGAGACCACATTTCTTTGAGGCATTTTTTCAAACAGTTCACTACCTTGTCTATGGCTTGTCTATGGATTGTCATGGCATTCCATCACCCATGAGACCACATTTCTTTGAGGCATTTTTTCAAACAGTTCACTGCCATGTCTATGGCTTGTCATGGCATTCCATCACCATGAGACCACATTTCTTTGAGGCATTTTTTCAAACAGTTTATTTCCTTGTCTATGCTACCACATTTTTCATACATGTCTACCAAAGCATTTTATCAATCAGTTCCTTTTGCTGCTATGGCTAAAAGCCTAAAATAGGTGCTTTCAAACAAGCTATGGATGCTTGGAAAAAATCTATCAAAGCATAATAGTAAGCAATAGCATAGACAAGACAGTGAATTGTTTGAAAAAATGCCTCAAAGAAATGTGGTCTCATGGTGATGGAATGCCATGACAAGCAAAACTTTTAGCCATAGCAGCAAGACAGTGAATTGTTGATAAAATGCTTTGGTAGACATGTATGAAAATGTGGTAGCATAGAGAAGGCAATGAATTGTTTGAAAAAATGCCTCAAAGAAATGTGATCTCATGGAATGCCATGACAAGCAAATGCAATTAGCAGTTGCTCCTGGTTTTTAGTTATGCAATGTGAAGTAATTGCATAACTGCTTAGGTTGACTTTGTAAAAACTATATTGTAATTGAAATTGTCATCTATCAGCATCTAGTTATTAGCTATGTAATGTGAAGTAATGCTTTGAGTTTGAAAGATGTGCAATACAATCTAATCAGCGATATCAACATAAACTACAAAAATATATTTTTTACAATTCATTAGTTAAACTCTTTATTTTATTTGCTCTCTATATCTCTATGCTATATATACATATGGTACTTGAATAACTAGTTATAAAAAGATGTTTAAGAATAACATTTCAAATTAAACTTTGGCAAATTAGTAAAATTGCAAATACTAACATTTTAAATACTTGAATACTATTACTAAAAGACTAAAAGTAAATAAAATATTAAAATTTGACAAATGAAATTATCGAATTTGAGATTTCTATTATATGAATATTGAAAATATGACATGTCACATCATAATATCATATCATAAAGATGATTACAATGAGTAGCATGATCCATTGATATCAAAATAAGTACAAAATGTAAAAATGTAGTGAAGGGAGGCCTCTAATCATCCCCAAACTCCTCATCACTCAAACTATTGGAATCCTCGTATTCAGGCTCTGCCAAACTAACACCAACCAGCCTTGCATCTGAAGCCGAAACTGAAACGTCCTCATCGATCTGCCCTGGCTCCTCTGGCTCTACATCCCATCGTGCTATTGGACTCTCTTTGTACAAAAGTGTTTTGCGGTCAATGAGATGCAAAGCACTATGTACAACCACAAGCTTCTCTGCTCTCCTAGAGGTAAGTCTGTTCCTCTTAGGGGAGTGGATGAAGCTATATGTAGACCAGTTCCTCTCAGTAGCTGAAGAACTAGAAACCTGAGATAACAATCGGATGGCTAGAGTGGTAGTCAAAGATCCTGATCCATGGCAAGTCCACCACAAAACTGGGTCCTCTTGCGCCATAGTTCGCATATACATCTTGGCTGCATTTGAATAACCTCTAAGAGTGGCAAATTTGGTCCACTCAGTGCGAATCATGTTGGCATCTACATCATCATACATCCTCTCAATGCACCTGAAGAACCCTGCCTTCACCTCTGCATCCTCTATTGGTGTCACTCTACCAGGCCTAGTCAAGTACCACTTAGGATTAAGTGCATAGGCTACCATGTGCAAGGGAGTGTTGAGCTTCTCCCATCTCCTATGAATGATTGGCTGAATGTGCTCGTGGTAGAATGCTAATGTGGGGTACCTCTCTTGCACAACAACCCTCATCCGATCAAGCATAGAATCGATACACTCATACACCTCTCCAAGGCTAGGTGCATCCGCATCCCCAAACTTGATAACTTGGAAAACTGGTTTAATGATGGTGACAATATATTTTGCATCACCTAGAACACATCGCTCTTCACCGTATCCTTCACCCTCCTCCCCTACTCTGTCTTAGACTCGGCCCACCTATTCCAATTTGCTGTCATGACCATGAGTTGCAGTGCCTCTTGCAACTCAATCATTCTCTCCAAGAGAATGAAATAAGATATCTCGTATTAGTAGGTTTCAGGAACTCCTTCTTAGCGAAGGTCCTGAAGAGTGCATGTGATGTGTGGTGGTTGCAGATAAACATCTGCACATCTCTCGCATTATTAACCACTGCTCTAATCCAATCAATCTTCCCCATGTCCTTGAGTGCATTGTTCATGGCATGCACACAACATGGGGTCCACCAAATATGCCTATAAGTAGCCTCAACAAATTTCCTTGCAGCTTTGCACACATGTGCAACATCTGTCACAACTTGCACCACATTTTGTGACCCAACCTCCTCAATAGCATCCCTAAGAACCTCAAACTGAAAATCAGCATCTTTGCGATGCCCTGAACAATCAACCACCTTAAGAAAATATGGGCCCTCAGTACATGTAACCATGATGTTAATGAGTGGACGATGGCTAATGTCCGTCCACCCATCCATGACTATGCTGCATCCTGTCTTAACCCAACACTCCATCTTCTCAATTAACAAATTGATCTTGGAATAGTTCTTATCCAAGATTGTGGTCCTCAATTTTGTCTCACCTGGTGGCACATATGATGGTCCTCTCTTTGCCACCATCGATATCATCTCCTTATAATAAGGAGATTGGGCAACATGAAATGGGATGCCATTGGCAAAGAAGAACTTGCTAATGGCATCATCTATGTCATCCTTGAGCTGCACATGAAACAAATCTGCTATGGGGTTACTTTGAGTTTGACTTTGCAATTTTCGTTTCCCCCTCCACTCTCCTACATAGGCACTGGAAGAAGAACCTGGTGTCCCTCCTACTCTCGTCTGCAAAGTATGGCTAGATCTTTGTGGCTGGCTATGTTGAAGATGTGTCCTATGATACAAAGTAGTAGGCACAGGTGCAACTGAAGTATCATCAGGAACACCCCATAATTTATTTATTTCAACTTTGTATTTGATGTTTTCTGGTTTTTCCAAAAATTCACATATCTCCACACCTTTTCCTCTAATGAAAAGAAGGTGTGCATTAACTCTAGTGATGCTCCTAGACCACTCCTCACCACAAAAGTTGCACTTCCACCTCCTTGTGCCACCAGATGTTGCCCCTTGCCTACTTAGTATTTTTGTTGCAAATTGTTTGAGAGGGGATTTGTGATCAAAAGGACCCTTAGCATACTCTACCAATATTGCAGAAGGGCACTCTAAAGTACTTGCTTCACTTGCCATGGAACTAGTTTGGGCTTCACGCTCAGCCCCATGGTCACCCCCCTCAGCCTTAGGAGCATATTTAGGATCAGTATCACTATGTGAATGAACCTCATCCTCACTCATGTCATGAAAGCTCATTGTGACATTGCAATAAACAAATAAATTCTATAAGTGCCTAGTTTTAGCCTAGTTTAACAAATTTGAAAATAAAAATTTAAAATTTCATGATGAATCTTGATGGAAAGATGAAAAAAAAAACAATGAGCCTTGAAATGAAAATATGAATATGCATTTGCAGCCATGTATATGAAATTATGATTAATTTTTTAATCATAATTTCATAGACATGGCTACAAATGCATATTCATGTGTTCATTTCAATGCCCATTGTAAGATTCAACATCAAACTACATTTTCAAAATGAATTTAAAAACTTGGAAAAAAAAAGTCATAAAAACCTACCTTGTGCTTGAAAAATCCTTCAAAATTGGTGTAGAATGCTCCTCCTCTTCTTTCTCCTTCTCACCCCTCTTGTGCTTGCAACACCTCAAACTCACTCTTTCACTCACTCTTCTAACTGGTTTTCCTCTTCTTCACCTAGCTATTGCAAAACATCAAATGCATATGTGAGCAAAAAAATGAACAATTAGAGTGTTTTATTTAGTTTAGAGCCTTTTAGATGGGTTCCACAAGCCTTTAGGGTTTGGCCCCAGGCTCAAATATCAAGAAAATCAGAAGAAATTAAAAAAAATGCTTTTTTTGACGATTCAGCATGGGGGACGCCTGGGCATCTCTGAGACGCTTGAGGGATGGCTGGGAGTCCCCAAGACGTCTCAGAGATGTCCAATTGTCCCCGATGTTTCCCTGAAGTTTCTCACATCCCGGTGGCGGTGAGGGGACGGTGGGGGGGCGTCTCTCAGCTGCCCCCAAGTCTCCGAAACGTCTAGGTCAGGGGGGTAGCTGAAATTTGGGGAGGGGAATGCGTTCCTGTGGAACACTGGTATTTTTACATCCACTACATTATTACACACACACACACACACACATATATATACTAAGTCATCGCATTCAACCGAATATTGGCTTGAAATTCGAAATTCGTCAAATTTCAAAAATAAATATGAAATTCGTTTAGATTCGAAATAAATTCGTACGATCAGATTTTTTTTTAAAAAATCTCATAAAGCATTTTTTTTAGGGTGTTTTTTTTTTAAAAATGGCGTCAATGTTTGAGATTCAGCCATCTTTGGTCAATAAAGAAATTGCAATTCTTCTCTCGGCGTTTCTCTCTGCATTGCCTTGGGCCCTCAACGTGTCTATCTGCAGCTGGCGTCGTTCTCACTTCTATTGGAAGCTGTCGTTGCAGCCTGCAACTCATCCGTTGCTGGTGTCTCACTTGCGGCTGCAATTTCGGGTCATATAAACGATATCTTATAAACTATATCTTATGTTTATTACTATGTTCCATGGCTTGTTGGGGACAGGGACGGGGGGACAGCAGGGGACGCGTTTCTGGGACGTTTCCTAAGGGGCAATTTTTAGGGGACGGCAGGGGACGGCGAAATACAAAATACATATATATATATATATATATATATATGATTTTTTCAAAATTTATTAATATATTAGAGAGAGGGAAAGGGAGATAGATATGTCAATAAATTAATAATTGATAACAACAATATCAATATGTAAGTGAATTGTGAGAGTAATACTATAACAGCATAAGAAATGTCATTAAAGCATTATTAAACTTTATCACAATAGTATCAAACATAATAAAACCATGGTCTATCAATATGAAATATCTAAATGTCTCAAACATGTATCCAGAAGTCTCAAAGTTCAAACATGAAAATCAAAATATTACATGCAACAATCTATGAAATTATGCCTCATTCGGGCTATGAATATCCAAAGACTTAGAACTATCTGAGTCACTATCATCCTCTGGTAAGAGTGGAACATCCTCTGGTAAGAGTGAAACTAAAAGATTTAATATTTAGGATTTGTGGCTAGCCATCCCTGGTACAAGGAGCTGTCCCCAATCCATCCCCAATCTGTATAAGGGATGGGGAAATGTCCCCAATTCGTTCCCAATCCGTATCGGGGACAGGGAAATGTCCCCAAAGTGAAGGAAATGTTTCTTGGCGTTTCCGATGGATTTTGCATTTTCGGGGATGCCAGGGGGACGTCCCCTTTGCGTCCCCCCGTCCTCGGGATGGCAGGGGACGGGGACATGGGGTTTTGAGGCAGGGGACGCGTCCCCGTGTAACCTTGGTTTATTATAAACCACCGCTTGTTTTTTAATTTTAGGGTTCAATCTTTAGGCATTTATTATTTAGTAATATTTATTATTTACTATTTAGTATTAAGTTTACTTATTATTTATAATATTTAGTATTTAATATTTTATTATTTTATTTAGTGTTTAATATTTTATTATTTTATTTAGTATTTAGTATTTTATTTACTTATTAATTTTTACAATTTATGGTAAATTATATATTTACAGTTTATTTATTAATATTTAGTATTTATTATTTTATTTAGTGTTTAATATTTTATTATTTTATTTAGTATTTAATATTTTATTATTTTGTGAATATATTAATTATATTTATAAAAATAAAAAAAATTTCATAAGGCGAATTTAATCCGAATTTTTTACTTTTTCAAATTTTTTTCTTGTCGAATTTCATCCGAATTTCAATGTTGCCGAACTCGAATTTGAATTCGAATGAGGTGACTAAGTGTATATATATATATATATATATGGAATTCACAATGCTGATTTTGAATTATTATCCCCTCAATAATCAATCATTGGAGAAGATTAGAGAGGCAACCTCGATCCGGGTGCTAGGAGTCTTTCCTACTTCTAAGCCCAAGAGTGGATAGTCAACCACCTTGTCTACTTAGCAAGGAATCTCTCCCCCCCTTCATGTATTTCCAACTCTTCTTCCCATGAATGAATTATAGAGGCATTAATAATTTAGATTGATAATGCAATATGAATTACAACTCCTATCAAATATATATTCAAATATCTAAATGCATGGAAATACATGGAATTAATATTACATTTGCTGATCTCTCCATATCAGACATTCATTTCATTTCCTGATTTCTTATTTGTTTCCTTCCATTCCATATCTTTTGCAAATGATTCCACCTTATGTATCCCCATGAAATGACACATCCCTTAGAAGGGAGTTAACCTCTTGAAGAGGCATGCCCCTTTGTTTAACTTTATCGTTGCCTTGACTAATTAAGTTCTTTTTATTTATTTATTAATGACTGCCTTAGCTTAAGCGCTGCTCTTCACTTTATTTGCCACATATTCCTTTAATTCAAAATCCCCATTGAAATCTTGTATAGTGTACATACTTGTCAATTCTGTTAGTTTTAGATTTGGTTAGATCTCAAGGAGCTCCCCTTTTAATTTGAAGAACAGTTCTATTGTACACATTATTTTGTTTGAGTTGTTTGGCAACAGACAAGTTAAAAACACTAACAATCTACATGCAAAGGACATTAGTGGTGGTTCTTCCCAACTCCAAAACTGTCAGGGTGGGAAGACAACGGTAAATGGAAAGGTCACTATAAGGAGTGTTTTGTTTGTGATTATGCAAACATATCGATTTGCATGGGATCAAATACAGTGCAAGTAACTTCTTAGGGCTAGGTATTGATATACCTGAAGGCATGTGGAAGTTCAAATCCATATGCAGCACTGTCTAATGGTTTGTGTATTGGGGCAGGACCCTTAATGGAATTCGGTAAAATTGATAACTGCTTGGTCAACAATGACAACTTTTTGTGAGTTTTAAAAAACTGTCAGATTGTAGTTTGTTACCTAAGAATAAAAACAGAAGATAAAAATGGCTGATTTAGAACAAAAAGCTGAATGCCTCCACTTTTGATACCACTTCCTCATCACCCAGAATCGTGAAGGTAAGATGAGAGCATATGGTGGGTAGTAGTAGAGGGCACTAAATGATTACAACTGTAGCAGATGGCCCTAGAAAGAGTTCTGGTACTAGATGTTATATATCTTCTTGTAACAGATTAATCCAGTACAAAATACTGAGAAAATATGCATGTAGAAACCAAAAGAATTAAGAAAGTAATTGGATTGCATTAAAAGATTATAATTGCATTACATATTGTGAGCCTCTTTGGAGGGTGGGGGCAACCTTCATTGAGCAAGTTCAATACAATGAAATTTGTGGTACCCTCACACTAGCCCATGCATCATTTTATTCTAGTTCTCCTAAAGCTACTATGTCTCAAGTATATGGGATTATTCTTAAGCTAACAACTATTTCTCAAGTATGTGGGATTATTCTTACTTCTTGAGGGACGACTTAAGAAGCATATGCATCCAAAGCCTCTATGACAATAAGAATTATAAGGAAAGAGTTAGGACAAAGAGGTCCTAAAGCCAGTCATTTTGAATTATTGTGATTTCCCTATAAATAAATTACACATGAAGTGACTTAATCTTGACTACTAATCTCTTGTTTTGGATATTACAGTTTACTGGATCTCAATGCTTGGTGCTATTGTTTTACAGCTAGATGACCTTGAATGTTTAATTTCATTTGATGGCTTGAGTTGAGTGCAATGCGAGATTGAGTTATTTCTTTTGTAGTAAAGAGTCAACGAGTATGCAAATTTTCCAATGAATTTTCTATGTACCATGTTTTAAATAACAAGCATGTGCTATTTCCTAATTGTTTTTCTGCTTTATAACATTTCTGATTGATAAAAAATTGGCAAGATTCTGAAAACAATTGGGTAAAATCCAGGATATAGACTAAATAACAAATATCTGTGGGTTTTTGTGAATATTTGTGGCTATCTTTTGTGGTATTTTTGGGTAAGAAGTCACAACTGTTTTTTTAAACAACTGGAAAATTACCATTTGATTGGTGATTTCTGTAGAAGCTGGCTTCCATTTGTTTTTAGCTTGTTCACAGATATTCATATTAGTAGCACTATCATCAGACTTGTCAAATCATTCTTTGGCTCAATTCAATTCTTATGTTGCTGATAATGGAATTAACTGGTAGCTTGTTGGACGAAGTTCTTTATTGCTATCAAAAAGTTCAGGTTAAATAGTTCAACCAGCATTCTTGGCATGATACATGGGATGGTGATTTCTACTTCTGAACATCATTGATGGTCTTTTGTTATAAGTGAAACTAATTTCTCCATCTTCATGTTTAGGAATTATTTACTAGTTATGCAGTTTCTGAAGTATGGTTTAGATGCTGTTTGGCCAAGTGTTTAGTATTGAAGGTTTTATGTCACTTTTATCCCTAAAGGGAGCAAGTGAACTGTCAAATAGAAGTAATAACATGTGTTTGCACTCTGGTATTTATCACTAAAATTTAACTGCATTAATCACATTGTGGGCTCCATTTATCTCAGGTTTAAGGAAGGTTCCTTGGAGACTGATTAGGAGATTCATTATTATTATCAAGGAGATTGTTGTCTAATTAAAAATGGATATTTATAGTGCACTACCATATTAGTCTCTTTATCCTACAGCTATGTTCCATGGCAGTTTTAGGACAGGGATGGTGAGATGTTTTAGGGATGGCAGTAAGTGTATATATAATATTTACACGTGTGTGTGTATAATGGTAAAAATTTCATACCCATGCCCTTTACCTGTATGTCTTGGGTCCACAGTGATAAGTTGTCCTTATGCATTGACTAGTGTGCAGGATGACATATTTTCATGTGGAAGTTAGCAAATAACCTTATATATATATATGTTTCTCAATATTTACATGTGTGTGTGTATAATGGTAAAAATTTCATAACCATGCCCTTTTCCCGTATATCTTGGGTCCACAGTGACAAGTTGTCTTATGCATTGACTAGTGTGCAAGATGACATATTTTCATGTGGAATTTAGCAAATAACCTTATCTTAGCCTGTTCCCATAATTACTTATTCTTAGAATTTGGTTCCAACTTTGCATCTTCTTGTTCATCACCTTGGTTCAGATTTGCGGGTGTGGAATTGACCTATTCATTTTTGTGGTCATGGATTTTAACTCCAAAAAATTTTTACATTTGAATTTCGTACTATCAGTTATGGGTATACTAAAGTGCAACTTATTGTAAATTGCACGCTAGGGTGGTGTATTTAAGGACTAACCCTAATTCATTTAGATCATCAAGTATTATCATGTGAGCATCCAAATGACATGCTTGCTTACTGTCTTCAATCTTGGTTTGTTGCCATTGAATTGGTCTGTCTAGGGGTATCCTTGAGGAAAACATGACCTTTGCAATTTAGTAGGTTCCCAAAGGTGTTTATAAACACAACCTGTTCCTTACTGTGATCCAGATGTCAGAAGATTGAGGTAGCCTGTTTTCTGTCATCAGATTTCTACTGCTTCATTTGGATGGGCATAGGTTTAGGTCTGCATGTCTGTTCAGAGCCCTAATTTTCAGTTGTTTGGCAAATACATTATTGACATCTTCAGAAGTATATTCCATCATTGAATCTCTAGCTAAGTATTGCATTTAACTTTTAAGTTCATCTAATTCTGCAATTAATTCAGTATTTAATTAAATTGAGCCCTAGCTCTTATTTCTAGGTTGATTATTTATTTTAATTATTTTTTATCTTTAATTAGCCAAAATTATTTATGTGAGTTGGTATTTTCCCATATATCTATAAGTATATATAGATATATAATTTTGTTACAAGTTAAGTTGTACATGACATCAAGATTCAAATTTAGAGATTCACATAATGCATCAAATTTGAAATTCAATGTTCAGTGTTCATTGATTCAAGTATAGCAGCAATAAAAAATTCATTGTTTTTACAATGACAGAAGTTAGGCAGTCATGATTAATGCTGCTACAAGTGCAAAGTGCTTGTGATTATAAAGCAAAATGTGAGTTGCAAATGGGAGGGTAGGTTAGCTATAGGGAGGGTTTAGGGTTTGATAAGGGGCATGGGAGACCTTTTGTTCTACCACTTTAAATTTAGTTTATCCAAGTTAGAAAAACCATGGGCATGCCTGGATGTGCTTGCAATGCCTGTCCCTGGGACACAGAGCAGGTTTAGATCATGTTTTGGGATGTGTCTCCAAAAATCAAAATGATGGGACAGACAGGAGATGCTCCCTGCCATCCCTATGTACCCGAAATGGGTCTAGGGATGGAGATGCAGGATTTGGGGGGATCTTTCCTCATGTCACGCAGTTCTACAATCATTTTTCTTTTTCAAATTGCACGTTTATATTTGAAATTGGTGCAGGTTGTCATCTCATTTACGGATCTGAATTAACTGCATTCCACTAGGGCTTTATATGTGTATTTTCAGACTAACACTAGCATTTGAAACTAGAATGATGTTAAGATTTTTTTTTTCAAGTTATTTGTGTAATATCAAAATTAAACATTTTTTCATCTAACAGGCATTTAGCCTGTTTTTGTGAGTCAAATGTTTCATTTTATACTTATTTTCATATTTTGTCTTACCTCACTTGTGAAGCTCAATTGGTTTTCTTCGGGAACTCCCACTTGTTGTAACCCACATGCCAATTCACTTCTTTAGGTCACTTGAGGGCATTAATAAATTATAGTTAATAAGAATATAGTTGTTTCTATTTCTTATCGACCTAAAAATTCTCAGGCCCTAATCTGGCATAAAGTAGGCCCTTTCTTTAGTAGCTTTTATGGGAAGAGACTTTCCTTTTAATCTTTCTACTCAGCTGATGTAAATTGTTTGTTGATTGAGATTATATAAGATGCATGTTTTTCAAAAGAAGTTTCACATAGATTAAAGGGGCCTGGTTGGCCAGATACAAATTGTTCTTTCAGTTTTTGTGGCTGCAAATCAGAATTGGTAATGCCAGTTTCTATACTGTTATAAGTTGGCTTTTAACAAAGTGATTTTCTTAACATGCAGATGTTGCCAAATAATGGGTCGTAGTGAACAAGAGGAGTTGACTGCTGCTCAGATATTCTATCCATGCATGCAATGTGCTGACATTTTCTTTCTGAAGGTTTCCCTTTCATCCTTAAATCCTATTGGAGTTTAACGGGGTTCATGCACAAGCTCTATAACTACATAAATTGTGTGCTATTGCTAGAATGACTCATGGCTGAATTGTGGCATTACAGGCTGATATCTGTCAGTTGGGCATGGACCAACGTAAAGTAAACATGCTGGCAAGAGAGTTTTGCGATGATACAAAAAGAAAATTCAAGCCAATAATATTATCTCATCGTATCCTGCTATGTTTTATATCTAAATTGGTGTCATTTTTATGTAGTCTCACATTTATCACATATTTCCTTAAATTACATATTATAGACATGTTGTCTGGACTACAACAAGGACAGGAAAAGATGTCAAAGAGCGATCCAAGTTCTGCTATCTTCATGGAGGATGAAGAGGTGGTGTAAATTCCTACATTCTTTTCTGTCATATTCTGTGTGGAGTAATATATGCTCAAGGTTGGCTCAACATCAAGAAAAGTGCATTTATATTAAATACAGCATTTAATACAATTGCTTTTTCAGGCAGAAGTGAATGTGAAGATAAAGAAAGCATATTGTCCTCCAAAGGTAGTTGAAGGAAATCCATGCTTGGAGTACGTTCAATACATTATTTTTCCATGGTTTAAAAAGTTTGAAGTACAACGCACGGAGCAAAATGGTGGTAACAAGTAAGCATGCTTGCGACCAGATACCCTACAGTTTGCCCACAGCTGCTATTTTCTGGTTCATGTTTTTCTGTATGCTAATCATTTGATTGACGATTCTCATTCATTGTTGTAACTTTTTCCCTTCTGCATATAAATGTTTTCTCATTCTGGATGTATCTCTCTGTATGTTCCCTATTTAGCTCATTATTGTTTCCAAAGAATGCTTTCTCTTATTCATATTTCTTTTTATGGAAAAGTATTCAAAC